>APFE030168382.1:0-78650 GCA_000404065.3 Pinus taeda
AACATAGGTGCGATGATTGAATGAACTCTTTTTTCCATCTAGAAATTGAGGGTTTTTTACCTTGTTTTCAGTTTTGTTTGGTTGTTTTGCTGCAAAAGAACAGTGCCTCTTTACTGAAACTTACTTGCATCACTTAGATCAGCCTCAATTACATTAGGATTAGTGAATGTTTTTTGTGAATTTGTTCCATATTTACAATTCTTTGTCGAAAAGTTCTTTAAATCGATTTGTCGCTTTGGTACAAAAAGTGGCGTAATTGTCATTTTGTGTCGAAAAGAGAAGTTTCGTAAATTCTTCCTTCCCTTGATAATCGATTAAACTTTTCTTCATGTATTTGGTTTGATTTTTTTATATTCGGAGTGTCGAAAGCATTTTTATTTCAAAATTGAAAGTGTCGTTTAGAGTCTTCCTTTCTCTTTTGAAGAAAAAATTGTCGAAAATGTCATTTTGAGTGAAATATTTCAGATCTTTGTTGCATTTAGTTTTCCTTTTTGGCATTTTTTCACATTAAGGAAAGCGAAAACAAATACATGCATTTGCATTCAACATTTTTTTATTTGTGTGCAAAAAGATGATTTAGGGGAATGCACTAGTGTGTGCTCTTTCCTCTTTGCTTAAAAGCACTGTTATCTTCTTTCCCTAGTAGCTAGGATTTTCATTGCTCAAATAAACAAATATTGTTTATCATTGTAGATTGCATCTTAGGAATTTCAGATCATCATCATGCGGTGAACCATTGAAAGGAAAAGTCTAAAAAAGATCAACTTTAAAATGAATTTCGATGAACCTCACAATGCTTTGGAACTTAATGAAACATATCTAGAGGTCTAGGCTAGTGATGTGTTCTGATGTCGTTAAAACTAGTGGATATTATTTTCATTGAAGGTTGGGTGATTCCTCCTCCTTGATACGATAAGTGCTAGCATAGATTTGTGCTCCCTATATCATCGTGTATATATTGGGAGACCACAATAGGCTTAAATCCTTTATCCATAGGAAACTAAGTCTACCACCTTATTGATTGCAATGCACTGAACAAAGCATTCAGGAAGATTGACTGTCGTAGATAAGTCCTTGGTAATTTCTTTTTAATTTATCACCAAGGTGTATATTTCAGTTTTGCGATTGGTTTGGTAATCCCTCTGTCTAGATTTTTCAGAGTAGCCACTTTCATTCCTTTTCAACTCTTTAAAAGAAAAGGTCCATCTGAGCACTTGTCCTTTCAGGCTCATTAAAAATCGAATGAGACTAGAGTCATCTTTAGCTTTTTCTCGACTCTTAAAAACTGAAAAATCAAAGTAGTGTCTAAGCGTCAATAAAATTAATTGAATTCAAAATAACATCATTTTCCCCTTAATTTTGAGTTGATCAAATAATACACAAACGTGCAAGAAAGCCAATCAAAACCTCGTCATCGCGGAGACTAGCGAGTCAACCATCTTTGACTCTGGAAGTGAAGCCAATCTGGACAAAGCAATCTTGTTTAACTGAGTCCAATTCATTTAGTTTATTTGAAACTTTTGTTTCAACATCGTCAAAGACTACAGTTACTCTGATTATTTCTGGTACATCTGCCTTCAAAGAAGAAGTTATGTAGTTACAAGAGGACATTAGAACTGATCCTAGTGTAACGGTAGACACTTATGTACATGAAAAAACTCCATCTAGAGTTGATCCAGAACCCCTCTCAGTTCAAACCGAGGCTACATTTGAACCAATAGTTGTTCAAGAACCTCCCTTTGAGACTGAAGTTCATTTACCTGAACATATGGAATTTGAGTTTCAGTATTCAGAAGGTGTCACCCCTCCAGTATCTGTCACTGCAGAAGTTATACCTTCTTCGGCCCCAGAAATCTTTTACGGACCTGACAGTCTACCTCTTCCACCTGGTCTGATTGTTATAGAGGAGATAGTAGATGATCCCCCATCTAGTACCCCATTTCATTTTGGAACTGGGATTCATTTGTATCCTTCTACTCTCGAGTTTGGTTCTTTTAATCCTCCTTCATCACAAGTTCCTGTCGAAACAGTTGGAGAGTTGTTGGATAGACTAGACATGTCTAAGCAACCATCAACATCTAGGAATTTGTCATCTGATGCAGTTGCGGCAAAACCTCATGCTGTTATTCCTACAATGTTTTCTGGTACACTTGAGCCATATTTATACGGTACACCATCTGTTCCAGCTAGTTATCAATCACTAGCTAGAGTCCACTCAGGGGTTGCTTCGGCACCATGGTCTACTCCTATTTATTCATCCGGAGTCCCATCTGGTCCTTCTTATGTTGGAACTCAGCAATTTGATCCTACATGCCAGTATCAATTTGGGAAAACCAGTTTTCAAAGACTGATAGATCCTTTAAACACTGGACTGCCACCATATGGAGAGAAGTATGTCTTTTCACTGTTTCCTCCTGGGGAACAACCATATGAAAGTTTCCAACAATATTCAGGTCAAACTAGAATCACATCTAATAGTTGGATACCAATACTGCCAGAACAACCAAGGGTTGTATATACAATGCAACCGATCTGACATCTGTCAAATATTCCCACTACACCTGCTATTATGACTATGTCTCAAACACAAGCACAGCTTGTTATGTCTCAACATCAGCCTGCTCCTTCTTCTTCGCAAACTCAAGTTTTGAGGCAGAAGGCTCAAATCCCTCAGCTTGTGATACAATATCCACTTGTCTCTACGGCTCAACCGCAACCTCAGGTTAGTGCTTCTTTATCTGGGATGACTCAGACACCAACGGGTATGGTCAATCTACAACTTGGTCAATCTTCCAGTATTGGGCAACAGTAAATGGTCCAACAACTATGGCTGGCACAATACCAACAACCACAATTCCAGCAAATCCAACTTCAGTTTGGACTTGGTTTTCAAACTCAGACTGGATTTGGTCAATATCAGGCCTACCAAGGACCTGGGCAACAAAGCTTTGTAGGTTATGGATAGCCGCATTTTCAAACAGATTATTAACAACCACATATATTGGTTATGTCCAACAACCTTATCAAGCTTACCAGCAACAGATGCTTTATGCTGGTATGCAAAGGCCTACTACTCAGGTGATTCCATCTTATCCTGGGTATGCTCCACCCAACCTGAATCAACAGTTGCCTTTTGTAGCAACTCTAGAATTACCAGATTTGAACCAGCTAACGAATGATCCAATTGTGTATGCCCCTTCGTGGCCGGAAATTCCTCATAAACTCCCCTCTGATATTCCTAAGTTCAATGGAAATCCAGGTGAAGATCCATCAAATCACATAATGAATTTTCATTTGTGGTGCTCATTTAACACTCTGAATAATGATTCGATTAGACTTCACCTTTTTCAGAGAACGCTCACTAATCCAGCAGTGAAATGGTATATTGAATTGCCTAGAGATTCATTTGATAACTTCACCATCCTTGCCATAACTTTTCTAACCCACTTTCAGTTACCCATCAGGTACGAAACTAGAACTGAACTCCTTACCAATTTTAAACAGACCACGTCCACTCACATATTTGATCATATTCATGAGTGGCAGCGTCATCGCCGAATGGTAAAAACGTATGTTCGTAATCAGCTTTTAGCTGAGTGTTTTATTAAGTCCTTATTGCCATCTACCATTGAGGACATGGTAAAAGGTGGAATTGTCATTGAAGGGCAAGTCATTGCTCGTGCCCAATATTTAGATTTGATCTATACTCAGTGTGGCACACTCTATGACAAAATTCCTAACACTCCTAGACTAGCTTTTTCCATTCCACCTCCTCCTAAATTGAATAGGGACTCTCATGTTGGTGACGGTGTGATCGGTGCCTCAAGCACGCAAACCGCAAGAGGTCCATCTGGTTAAGCTCTTGTTGTTTCTAGTCAAAATGCAAATGACAATTCTCTTGCCTTAAAGATTAATGTTGTGTCACCTGACAAAGGAAAAAATCCGAAGCAACCAGGGGGAAAGAAGAAACAGGAGAATCCCACTCCTGAAAAATCATCTAAAAACCCTACTGTGGCAAGGAAACCTCCTCGTTATCCATGTTTTATCTATAACAAGGAGCATTTTACGAGAGATTGTCCACATTGATATGAGGTTTCAAAACTTTTGAAGGCTTCAAATACCTCAGTGGTGTTGACTGATCTGTTTCTAAACCCAAAAACGAATATGGTTGCTACCGATAATGCATCCACATCCCAAATGCTAATGCTATCCATCAAAAACAAGAAAAATGATGCTTTTTTATCGACAAGGAGTAAAGACTATGGGAATCCATCATCGTCAAACAATCAGGCTACTGATCAACCTAGTGCTTCGACAATGACTTCACTAGAATTTGTTCCACCCATTATTCCTAAATTAACCATTAAGCCGCCAAAGGGAGTCGTACAAAAATTGACATTTAATCCTCATGCTTGAGCTGCTCAGAATTATAATATAGTGGAGGATCTGGCTCAATCACCATCCACTATATCAACACTTGAGGTATTGCAAAATTGTCCCTCCCAAATGCAGGATTTGTTATCAGCAATAGGTGGGATCGATCTAGCGGATTCCAATCTTGTGGCCTTTAATCATACTGGATATACACCATAGTTACCAGCCCAACTCGCTTTTCTTATATAGGTAAAAGCCCTCAATAAAAATGTTCATTGAACTGTCATTGACGACGGGGAATCTACCTATATTATGTCAATGAGTTGCTGGAAAACGTTTGGTTCACCACCCTAGTCACGATCACCAAAAACATTAAAAGCATTCGATGAAAGAACGTACACTCTGTATGGGATTTTAAGTAGCTTGCAAGTTTAACTGGGGGGCAAAATAGTAGATATTGAAGTCGAGGTCATTGATGGACTCCTTGACTACAATATTTTACTAGGAAGACCATGGGTTTATGCTATGGCTATCATTATGTCTACATATTTCAGAAAGATTTCATTTCCCTTCCAAGGTGGAATCACAATCGTTGACCAACTAGCCTATTTTGCTAACAGTTCACAAGATACTGGAAGCATTTTCATTTTGACTTTCTTCGGATGAACAGGTCGAAGTCGTTGTCGTACTGGTTTGACATTTGGATACATCTTGATTTCATGTTCAAAAATTCTTGAGTCAATGCCTGCCATTTCTTCATATGACCATGAAAATACATCTCTGAATTCGCGAAAAAGATCACAGTAGTTATCTAGTTCTAATGGAGAACAAGATTTGCCGACGTGAATATTCTCTACAATATTAGGTTTGGTCGAAATATTAATAGTGATAGTTTCTTCAATGTTGGACAGATTTCACTCAGAATCTACTGTATTTATAGAATTTAATAAAAAATCAACAATTGAGGGGTGATTGAGGTCAAAATAATAATCTTCTTTGTCATCTCGAAGGTGGTAATGATGATGATAATCTTCCCACGGCTTCTCTCTTATCATCATTGATTGGATGATTCCTTCATCTGTATAATGTATACAAGACCAAGGATCAGAAGAGGTATCATATTCCAAAGACCTATCTACCCAAACACTTGTTGAGTGCAAACTCAGATTTTCTGTACAAGCACAAAAAATTGATTGCTACAAAGATTCGATGGTACTTGGCAGAAACTCCATGCGATGATCCTCACTATCAAAATAGTCGGAACTCTTCTTAAATTTAGATGATGTAGAAGAGATCATATGACAGGTTTCCACTATGGCCACTTCCGCGAAACTAAATGGAGACGGGAGGGCAAAAGTACCCATTAAGGAAGGGTCTTTTAGGAGACCTACTCTGACATTTTGAAGCAATTGTGAACTTCCATGGATCAATGGAATGCTTCCAGTAGCCTGTGAACTGTTAGAAAAATAGGCTAGTTGGTCAACGATTGTGATTCCAACTTGGAAGGGAAATGCAGTCTTTCTTAAATATGTAGACGCAATGGCAGCTATAGCATAAACCCAAGGCCTTCCCAATAAAATATTGTAGTCAAGGAGTCCATCAATGACCTCGACTTCAATATCTATTGTCTTGCCCCCTAGTTGAACTTGCAAACTAGTTAAAATCCCATATGGAGTGTACGTTCTTCCATCGAATGCTTTTAATGTTGTTGTTGGTCGTGACAAGGGTGGTGAACCAAGAGTTTTACAGCAACTCATTGACATAATACAGGTAGATGCCCCCTCGTCAATGATGGTTCGATGAACATTTTTATTGAGGGCTTTTACCTGTATAATGAAAGCAAGTTGGGCCAGTAACTATGGTGTATATCCAGTATGATTAAGGGCCACAAGATTGGAATCCGTTGGATCGATCCCACCTATTGTTGATAACAAAGCCTGCTTTAGGGAGGGACCATTTTGCAATACCTCAAATGTCGACATAGTAGATGGCGATTGAGTCAGATCCTCCACTATATTATAATTCTGAGCGGCTCGAATAGGAGGATTAAATGTCAATTTATGTACAACTACCTTTGGCAACTTAATGGTTAATTCAGGAATAATGGGTGGAACAACTTCTGGTGAAGTCGTTGTCGAAGCACTAGGTTGATCAGTAGCACGGTTGTTCAACGACGATGGATTCTCATAATCTTTACTCCTTGTCGATACCAAAGCATCATTTTTCTTATTTGCGATGGATAGCATTAGCACTTGGGATGTGGAAGCATTATTGGTAGCAACCATATTAGTTTTTGGGTTTGGAAACAAATCAGTCAACACTGCTAAGATATTTGAAGCCTTCAAAAGTTTTGAAACCTCATATTGATGTGGACAATCTCTCGTAAAATGCTCCTCCTTATTGATCAAACATGGATAACGAGGAGGTTTCCTTGTCGTAGTAGGGTTTTCAGATGATTTTTCAGGAGTGGGATTCTCTTATTTCTTCTTATTATTTTTCCCTTTCTTCTTGCCCCCTGGTTTCTTTGGATTTTTTCCTTTGTCAAATGACACAGCATTAATCTCTGAGGCAAGAGAATTGTCATTTGCATTTTGACTAGAAACAGCAAGAGCTTAACCAAATGGACCTCTTGCAGTTTGCGTGCTTGAAGAACCGATCACACCGTCACCAGCATGAGAGTCCCTATTTGATTTAGGAGGAGGTGGAATGCAAAATGCTGGTCGAGGAGCATTAGGAATTTTGTCGTAGAGTGTGCTAAACTAAGTATAGATCAAGTCTAAATATTGGGCACGAGCAATGACTTTCTCTTCAGTGACAACTCCACCTTTCGCCATGTCCTCAGTGATAAATGGCAATAAGGACTTAATAAACCACTCAGCTAAAATCTGATCAGGAACATACGTTTTAAACATTCAACGATGGCACCGCCACTCATGAATATGATCAAATATGTGAGTGGACGTGGTCTGTTTAAAATTGGTAAGGAGTTCTGTTCCAGTTTCGTACCTGATGGGTAACTGAAAGTGGGTTAGAAAAGTTGTGGCAAGCATGGTGAAGTTATCAAATGAATCTCTAGGCAATTCAATATACCATTTCACTCCTGGACCAGTGAGCGTTCTCTACAAAAGGCGAAGTCTAATTGAATCATCATTCAGAGTGTCATATGAGCAACACAAATGAAAATTCATTATGTGATTCGATGGATCTTCACATGGATTTCCATTGAACTTAGGAATATCAGAGGGTAGTTTATGAGGAATCGTTGGCCACCAAGGGGCTTAAGTAATTGGATCATTCATTAGCCGGTTCAAATCTGGTAATTCTAGAGTTGCTACAAAAGGTAATTGTTGATTCAGGTTGGGTGGAGCATACCCAGGATAAGATGGAATCGCCTGAGCAGTAGGTCTTTGCATACTAGCATAAAGCATATGTTCTTGGTAACCTTGATAAGGTTGTTGGACATAACCAGTAAAGTGTGGTTGTTGATAACCGGTTTGAAAATGTGGTTGTCCATAACCTACAAAGCCTTGTTGCCCAGGTCCTTAGTAGACTTGATATTGACCAAATCCAGTTTGAGCTTGTAAACCAAGTCCAAACTAAGGTTGGGTTTGCTGGAATTGTGGTTGTTGGTATTGTGCTAGCCACGGTTGTTGGACCATTTGTTGTTGCCCAATACTGGAAGATCGACTAAGTTGTTGATTGACCATACCCGCTGGTGTCTGAGTCATCCCATATAAAGAAGCACTAACCTGAGGTTGCGGTTGAGCCATAGAGACAAGTGACTGTTGTATCACAAGCCAAGAGACTTGAGTCTTTTGCCTCAAAACTTGAGGTTGCAAGGAAGAAGAAGTAGGTTGAGGTTGAGACACAACATGTTGTGCTTGTGTTTACGACATAGTCGTAATAGCAAGTGTAGCGGCAATATTCGACACAGGTCGGATCAGTTGCGTTGGATATACAACCCTTGGTTGTTCTTGCTATATTGGTATCCAACCACTAGATGTGATTCCAGTTTGACCTTAATATTGTTGGAAACTCTCATATGGTTGTTCCCCAGGAGGAAACAGTGAAAAGGCATACTTCTCTCCATATCGCAGTAGTCTAGTGTTTAAAGGATATATCAGTCTTTGAAAATTGGTTTGCCAAATTGATACTGGCATGTAGGATCAAATTGTTGAGTTTCAACATAAGAAGGACCAGATGGGACTCTGGATGAATAAATAGGAGCAGACCATGGTGTCGAAGCAACCCCCGAGTGGACTCCAGCTAGTGATTGATAACCAGCTAGAACAGATGGTGTACCATATAAATATGGCTTAGGTGTACCAGAAAACATTGTAGGAATAGCAGTAGGAGGATCCGCCGCAGATACATCAGATGACACATTCCTAGATGTTGATGGTTGCTCAGACATGTCTAGTCTTTCCAAGAGGTCTCCAAGGGATTCAACAGGAACTTGCGATGAAGGAGGATTAAAAGAACCAAACTCAAGATTAGAAGGATACAAATGAATCTCAGTTCTAAAATGAAATGGGTTACTAGATTGGGGATCCTCTACTATCTCCTCTATAGCAATTAGACCAGGTGGAAGAGGTAGACGGTCAGGTCCGTAAAATATTTCTGAGGCTGAAGAAGGTATAGCTTCTGCAGTGACAGATACTGGTTGGGTGAAACCTTCTGAATACTAAAACTCAACTTCTAAATGTTTAGGTAAATGAACTTCAGTCTCAAAGGGAGGTTCTCGAACAACTACTGGTTCAAATGTAGCCTTAGTTTGAACTGAGAGGGGTTCTGGATCAACTCTAGATGGAGTTGTTTCATGTACAGAAGTGTCTATCGTTACACTAGGATTAGTTCTAATGTCCTCTTATAACTTCGGAACTTATTCTCTGAAGGCAGATCTACCAGAAATAATCGGAGTAACTATAGTCTCTGACGATGTTGAAACAAAATTTTTAAATGAACTAGATGAATTGAACTCAGTTAAACGAGACTGCTTTGTCCGGATTGGCTTCACTTCCAGAGTCAAAGATGGTTGACTCGTTAGTCTCCGCGAACGACAGGGTTTTGATTGACTTTCTTCCACGATTGCGGATTATTTGATCAACTCAAAATTAAGGGGAAAGTGATGTTATTCCAAATTCAATTAATTTTATTGATGCTTGGACACAACTTTTCTTTTTCAATTTTTAATAGTCTAGAAAAATCTAAAGGTGACTCTACTCTCCTTCGATTTTTAATGAGCCTGAAACGACAAGTGCTCAGATGGACCTTTTCTTTTAAAGAGTCGAAAAGGAATGAAAGTGACTACTCTGGAAAATCTAGATGGAGGGATTACCAAACCAATCAAAAAATTGAAATATACACCTTGCTGATGAATTAAAAATAAATTACCAAGGACTTATGTACGGCAGTGAATCTTCCCGAATGTTGTGTTCAGTGCATTGCGATCAATAAGGCGGTGGACTCAGTTTCCTATAAAAAAGGATTTAAGCCTTTTGTGGTCTCCCAATATATACGCGACGGAACAAGGAGCACAAGTCCGTCCTAGCACTTGTCGTATCAAGGAGGAGGAATCACCCAACCTTCAATGAAAACGATGGCCACTAGTTTTAACGACGTCGGAACACGTCACTAGCTTAGACCTCTAGATATGTTGCGCTAAGTTCCAAAGCGTTGTTAGATTCATTGCAATTCATTTTAAAGTTGATCTTGTTTAGATTTTTCCTTTCAATGGTTCACCGTGTGATGATGATCCAAAATTCCTAAGATGCAATCTATAATGATAAACAATCTTTGTTTATTTGAGCAATGAAAATCCTAGCTACTAGGGAAAGAAGATAACAGTGCTTTTAAGCAAAGAGAAAAGAGCACACACTAGTGAATTCCCCTCAATCATCTTATTTCACACAAATCAAAAAATGCTAAATGCAAATGCATGTATTTGTTTTTTCTTTCCTTAATGTGAAAAAATGCCAAAAAGGAAAACTAAATGCAGCAAAGATCTAAAATATTTCACTCAAAATGACATTTTCGATCATTTTTTCTTCAAAAGAGAAAGGAAGACTATAAACAAAAGTTTCAATTTTGAAATAAAAATGCTTTCGACACTTCGAATATAAACAAGTCAAACCAAATACATGAAGAAATGTTTAATCAATTACCAAAGGAAGAAAGAATTTACGACACTTCTATTTTCGACACAAAACGACAATTACGACATTTTTTGTACCAAAGCGGCAAATCGATTTAAACAATTTTTCGACAAAGGAATGTAAATGACGAACAAGTACACAAATACATTCACTAATCCTAATGTAATTGAGGCTGATCTAAATGATGCAAGTAAGTTTCAGTAAAGAGGCAATGTTCATATGCTCTATTGTTATCTCAAGTGCCGATGAGGTTTTGAACGGTCTGAGGAAGGGAGGCGACACGACGGCTCTGAGAATCACAGCTAGGGATTTGACCTAGCCTGCATCAGCAGGACCTTCTGCCTGCGTTCCCTGGCTCTGTCAGTAGCAGACTGTATGCACTGACCACTAGTTACGGGCCTGGGTAAACCGTTAAGATGGAACCCCTTTTGGGGGTAGGCGGCGACAGACCTCCAACCAATGAAAACCAACGAGGGCCTATCGAGGGTTCCACAGAGGACCATCAGCACTCAGATGAAATAGCTGGAGAAAATCAGCAGGAAACAGTCGAACAAAGACCGGTAGACAAACCGAAAGTTAGTTCATCAACATGCAAACTAGCAGCGACCCACGAGCTAGAAGTGGAGCTACCTGCACACCGAATCAATGCAAGAATACAATATATGAGAGATCACGCTCTCATCGGAAAATTTATTGGATTCTGGCCCAATGAGAAAGCCTTAAGAGCTTGGATAAATGTCAAATGGCATCCAAAAGGTCAAATAGACCTACATCTAGGACCGAAGGGATTTTTCACAACTATCTTCACCTGTTTGGAAGACAGGAATAGAGTCTTTGAGGGGGGGCCATACTTCTTCAACTCAGCAGGCCTATTTCTCAGAGAATGGGTAGCAAGATTCAACCCAGACAAGGAAGACCTGAGTTGTGCACCGATCTGGGTCAGATTTTACTCGTTTCCATCAGAATACTGGGACGAAGAGTCCCTCAAAGCCATTGGCAACATTTTGGGTGACTTCGTCAAGGTAGCGGAGGAAACAAAGATGATCAGGTATACCTCATATGCCCGAATCTGCGTATACATGGATCTGAAGCAACCACTCCCTGCTAAGGTAAGACTCTTTCATGAAGAGTTAGACTGGATTCAATTAATCGATTATGAACATGTTCCCTTTAGATGCCGGAAATGTCATGAAATAGGACACCTGTATAGGGACTGCCCTTTAAACAATATACCTCAAATCCAAGTCAATCAGGAGAAACAATCCCCTGATGGTTTCATTAAGGTGCCAAATAGAAGAAGAGGCCAAAAAAAAAAACCGATAGTCTCAACAAATTCGGCGCCAGAGGATCATTCCAAGCCTTCTACCAGTAACAGTTTCGAGGTCCTGGCCACTACAGAGGCACAGGACAAGGAAAACTTGAACTCTGCCCCAAAAGAACCTTCTCAGGACAATACTGAAGGTTCCCACCCGAAAGCAAAAGAAAAAGCAGGGATTCAAGAAGGAATTAATACCAAACCGGCCTCAAGCACTTGGAATACCCCTGAAATGGATATAGATAGCACAAATCTCAGCAAAGGAAAGGAAACTGAGGTAGACGGTAGTCACCAAGAACCACAGTTTATGGATGAGGACACGGAAGCAATAGATATTGGAGAACTAGACATTCTAGGTCTTGAACTGGCATGTAAAACAGGCAATTTCGACAGAATACCAGACATACAGGTAGATAATATAGTTGTAGTCCTCAACACCGCCCAAAAGAAATATAATCTCGGGGTTCAAATAGGCAGTCAATGGGATGGAAAGTTCATCACCAAAGATAGCAAAAAACGAGGACGAAAGACCACATTGGAAAGAACCATCAAGATTGGAGAGGTCTTGGTTGAATCTGGCAGATATGGAAAGTTAACCAAGTATTTCAATATCCACCCCAAACCTTCTCAATGAAGTTGATGTCCTGGAATATTCGAGGGCTTAACGGCCCCAAGAAAGGAAGACTCTTAAAAAACATGCTAATGGAGGAAAAACCAACAGTTCTATTTTTGCAGGAAACTAAATGTAACATGAGTATCTTGGAAAAAATTGTAGCAAAGGTCTGGCCCGGAGGCTTAGTCACAACAGTGGAAACTCAGGGTGCATCAGGAGGACTAGCAGTACTATGGGATGCACGCACAATACAACTACAGAATATCCATGCAAATAAACATTTTATTCAAGCAACCTTTCATATTATTGGCACCAATATTCATGGACATCTAACAAATGTGTATTTCCCCCAAGAAACACAGCAAAAGCTTGAAATCTTGGACCACATTACACAGCTTAATATAGTCAGAGAGCACCCGCTATGGATAGCTGGAGGGGATTATAATATGACAGCAAGGATGGAGGAAAGAAAAGGAGGCCGAAGCAGCATCAACAGAGATGGCCCTGTTTTAAAAGACTTTATTCAGCACAACCATCTTATAGACCTTCCATCAAACAATGGCATATATACTTGGACTAATAAGAGGGCAGACCCCATGCAAATCGCCTCTAGGATGGATCGCTTCTTGATCTCGGACAATGCGGTACACATCGAAGGTGAATTCATTGCATCAATTCTTCCCTACTCTGGCTCTGATCATTGGCCGATTGCCCTTCATTGGCATTGCCCCGGAAGCAATACCAAGCGACCATTCAGGTTTGAAGCTTTCTGGCTCACACACCCTAATTTCTACGAATTTGTCAAAGCTTCCTGGTGCAAATTCAATCCCACGGACGGCACCAAAATGTCAATATTTCAGAGGAAATTGAAACACCTAAAAGGGGAGATCAAAAAGTGGAATAACTCTGTCTTTGGTAATATATTCAAAGCGAAGGACAGCCTCACTCAAGAGATGAAAAATCTTCAGCAAAAAATAATAACTGAAGGTCGCTCAGAAGAGCTTACACAAAAGGAGCAATCCCTTGAAAATCAAATTCTGGAAAGGAACTTACAGGAGGAGGTTCTATGGTGGAAAAAATCCCGCATTCGATGGCTGAAAGAAGGGGAAAAAAATACAAAATATTTCCATAAAACCACCGTGCAGAGGAGAATGAGCAATCACATAGCACATATCATAAATGAACAAGGTGATAAAATGCAAACTCATGAGGGTATTGAACAGGAATTCCTCACATACTTCAAAAAAATGAATCAAGAACCAAACCTCAATAGAACACAAGCCATTGAAAGCATTACTAGAAATGTACCATGCCTAATTACGGAAGAGCACAATCTTCTTCTGCTCAAACCAATTAGTCTTCAAGAGGTGGAAACGGAAGTGCATCAGCTAAAAGCTGGGAAGGCACCAGGCCCAGATGGATTCACCTCAAATTTTTTTCAGCATTTCTGGGACCTTGTTAAATGGGAAGTGTGGCAGGTGGCAGAGGAATCTCGAACGCTACGTTGGATGTTCCCAGGCATGAACCCTACCTTCATTGCTCTAGTAACTAAGGCAGCGAACTCCAACACCCCAGACAAGTACAGGCCGATTTCCTTATGCAACATCATCTACAAAATAGTATCCAAGGTTATAGCATCCAAATTGAAGCCTTTGCTTCCCCTAATTATATCGCCGGAACAATCTGGATATGTAGAAGGCAGGCAAATAACGGATGGGATTATCTTAAATCATGAGATCATCCACTCTCTCAAGCAATTTAAAAAACCAGGTATGCTTCTCAAAATCGATTTATCTAAATCTTTTGACAGCATCAGTTGGGAATACATGCAAAAAATTCTAACAGCTTTTGGATTTTCTCCTCCATGGATAAGATGGATCTGTAGTCTTATATCTTCTTCCTTCTTTTCAATTCTCATCAATGGAATCCCATCCTCCACTTTCAGTCCATCTCGAGGTATCCGACAGGGTGACCCTCTGTCGCCCTTCCTCTTTGTTATTCTAGCGGAGGGACTGGGTCGTAGCATAAAAGAAGCCATCTAATCGCATAATCTCAGAGGTTTAGCCTTCCACAACAACCCAGCCTACTCCTATCAACAATTTGTTGATGACAACATGTTATTTGGACACCCTTCAGTCCAAGAAGCCAGAGTTTTCAACCTCATTCTCAAAAAAAATTTGGAAGCCTCAGGCGCGCTCATCAACAAAATTAAGTCTGGGATTTTTTTCTTTAATACTCCCCTTGTAACCCAAAGAGCAATTGCCCGAATCTTAGGCTTCACCATCGCTTCTCTACCGTCCAAATATCTAGGGGCACCTCATTTTGCTATGGCTATCAAGCATTCCTCGTGGAGCTGTCTTTTAGAGAAACTGGAAGCTAAACTTCTCCTCTGGACTCATATAACTCTCAATATGTCGGGTAGACTGGTTCTAATTAAAGCCATTCTTCAAGCTATGCCAATTTATCTCTTCTCTATCCTAGCAGCGCCCAAATGGATCCTTAAGGCAATCAAACAGCTCCAGCGCAATTTTCTATGGGGAAATTCAGGCCCAAACAGGAAATGGGTGTTAGTCAAATGGGAGAAAGCGTGTCTTCCAAAGAAAGCGGGCGGTATTGGACTGAGAGACCCAGAACACAGTAATATGGTTCTGGGAGCCAAAATTTGGTGGAGATGGCTCTCCAATCCCAGCACTCCGTGGGCATCACTATGGACAGCAAAATACGCGGGCAATGTACCCATTGAGGAAATAATTCGAATCACAGAAGTTAGTAAAGGATCATTCATATGGAACTCAGCCAATCTACAACGTCATCTCATTCAAAAGCATAGCTTTTGGGATGTGCGAAATGGTAATACAGCAAGATTTTGCGTTGATTCCTGGCAGCAGCTCCCGAACCTCACGGACAACATACAGGGACTCCTAAATCAGGACATACATCCCTATGATAAAATCAGCCAATTTTGGGAACCTAATAACGGGCAAGAATTCAGAAAATGGAAAGAGGTAAGCCACATACTAGTACATAGCCTAGAGCAATCTCATCTCATACTTTCTTCGGAACTTCAAAAGAGGAAAATATTATTCTCAGAAGAAATGGATATTCTAAGATGGGGATATGAGGCACCTCTCAAGAGGCTTACAAGCTAATAATCAAAGAAAGAGTGGTTAAAGACAAGCTATGGAATAATATATGGAACTCCATCATATGGCCTAAAATCTCTACTTTCTTATGGTTGCTATCTCACAACAGAATATTAACCTAGGATAATCTAAGAAAGCGTAAATTTGCAGGGCCATCCAGATGTCCTAATTGTAAACAAGACGAGGAAACAGCATTACATCTCATGCAAACCTGTCAATTTAGCAGAAGACTATGGGAAAAGATCACATTTTGAAGCCAAAAAGAAGGTCGAAAACACGGGGATCTCAGAGGCACCCTTCGTACATGGAGTCAAGAACCATATCAAAGAAAAATATTAAATGTTCTGTGGCAACTTATCCCTAGTTTCTTAATGTGGAACGTATGGAAGGAGAGAAACAGACGGATCTTTAAAGATCAAGAGATGATGCTTGACCAAGTATGGACAGGACTGCTTAACAACCTCAAAGAAACTTTGGCTGTGAAAACATGGGCCAAGGAAGACTACCCATCCAATCCGCAGGAGCAGGCTATATGGGACAACTGGCAAATTAATCTACCCCTGCCAAATCTAAACAACAGAAGTTATCCACAGCATCAGACACCCGCAACTTCATGGACTCCACCGCCAATCAATATGTATCAACTTAACTTTGACGGAGCCTCAAGAGGAAATCCAGGGAAAACAGGTTTTGGAGGAGCCATACGAGATTCTCAAGGGATCCCTCTCATCACTTTCCATGGCTCAATAGGATGGAACATGAATAATGCAGCAGAACTAGAAGGATTATGGAGAGGTCTTACTATTGCTAATGAGCATGGTTTGTCTCCTCTGATTGCAGAAGGAGATTCCCAGATCATAATCTCTATGGCCTCAAAACTAATGAATGGTTCCCCTATCCATAAAGTAAGCAGTAGTTGGAGACTAGCTCCTCGCCTGGATCTCCTCATGCATTGGTTTACTACTCACCAGGCCATCACATTCAAACACATCAGAAGAGAAGGAAATAAGCTAGCAGATTTCCTAGCGAATTTAGGAGTGGAAAATGGAAAAGATCTGGTGGGAGGCTTGATATCCAACACAATTCCTGAACCAAAGCTCCCACTGTTCAATGATATTTTCAACAATGACAAGCAGCTGAAGGAAGACTCGCACCTGGATGCGGGTGTTACTGCCACGTTAAGATGATTGGACAGCCCAGGACGGCAGCTGGCCAGGGCTCCAACTGTTCCAAGCGGCTCATGGTATACGAAGGACGGGCATTCATAGCCCTCAATTATTGTGGACAACGGAGACGAGTTAAGGCACTGCACAGAGGATTAAATGCGCAGGGGGAATGTTGGTCCGGTTTGGAGTTCTGTGCGCATGGTTTAAAGGACATGGAACAGGGCACAAGATGCATACCAGTGCGCCGAATTTGGCTCAGCAGAGAGCTCACCAGAGAGCAGCTCAGAGCGCGGAATTCTCTCCGAATTAGGTCCCTTCATCTGGACTCTAGTTTCAGTTGGGCGAAAGCTTCTTGCAAGCCTGTCTATGCCCCTGCTCAATTTCCCCTTTGGTTATTCACAGCCAATTCCTCTTCTTTTCAGTCAAGTTTGCGGTTGGCTACCTGGCTTAGTCATAGCGTGAGGCCTGCATGTAATTGGCCTCCTCGCTCTTTTCACCTGCGTCTATATGGCCTCCTTATTTTGACAATGCCGCGTCTGAGAGGCACTCCCCGTCGAGGCAGCAACACTGGTTCTAGGGGAGGTTCTTGCAGCAGAGGCAGCTCTGTTCCGCACAATATCGCTCCATTATCCTCTGTTCCGCCTCCCTCACCGCCATCTGATAACTCTGGCCCGTCCATTGCCCCTGTTGCGCCTTCCTCTCCTGCTTCGAATAGTTCAGGCATATCCCTGAACAGTTCCTTCCACTCGACGCGTTTCCAATTTAGAAGCAGGCATAATAAGCCTCTCATTTCTGCATTACTGACGGTGATATTTGAAGAAGAAGAGGAGCAAATCAGCTCGGATAATCCTTCCAAGGATCCTTCGAGTGACTAGATGCCTAGCAATAGTCCAGGGAGCCCATCGGGGGCGGTCCTCAATGACCCAGAATAAAAGGAACTGGAGAACCAGACCCTGCCTGCTCAGGAGCCCGTCATCAACAGCCAGCCAGAGCGTTTCAGCAACATTCTACATCTGGTTCTCCCACCAAGTAGAAGCGCAACGGATGTCAAGGATAACGTCATGGTGGAATGGATAAATTTAACTCCAGACGAGGAATTCGGCTTGCCTCCGAAGGACTAAGCACGTCAAGCCTTCCATCACACATCAGTATGTTCAGTATTTTTGTTCAGGTCAGCGTCCAGGCATCTTGCTGTTGGGACTATGCCCAGGTGTATGTTAGTTTGCTCAATCTTTGTCCAAGTGTCGGTCTAAGAATGTCCCTGTCCAGGTGTCGTTCTATGTCCAGGTGTTTGTATGTGTCTGTTTTTATATGCTGTTCGAAATGTATTTGTTCAGATGTGTTGGCAATAACTCCTCAAGGAAAATGTCAGTAGTATTTTGGAATTTTTGTAATAGTTAAAAGACAGAGAAACCACTTTTGTAATTGCCAGAAAGCTGAAAGTTTGCAAGAATCTTTTGATAGAGGGCAGGTAGCTACCCCCTCAGACGTTAAATCCCTCTCTGTAAATATTTTTCCTTTTATTTAATAGAATATCCTTTATCTAGAAGAAAAAAAAAAGAGGCAATGTTCATATGCAGCAAAACAACCAAACAAAACTAAAAATAGGGTCAAAAACCCTCAATTTCTAGATGAAAAAAGAGTTCATTCAATCATCGCACCTGAGCTTCACAAAAACTGAGATGCATCGCACTTACTTCACTCGGGAGGTATGATGCATACTGAATCACTGTGGAAGACAGTGCGATGGTCCAGGGAGCGTGACTGAAATGGGTTTTGGCTCAAATGTGGAGCTGTTTTCAGTGAGTTAAAGTGGGTTTTGATGAACAATGATGAGAAAAGTACGATGGAGTGTCTTGAGAGGTTACTAAACTACTAAAAGGGCATCTAGATTTTCTTGCAAGTCAAATGTTCAATTCATAAATTAAACCAAAGATCGACTGTAACAACATTCATTTACTATGCAATTGCAGAGCAAGAGCAGTTTGAAGGCTACTTGGCTAACTTTAGACTCCATTTATAGTTTATCAAATTGAACATAGAACAAAAAATAACAATAAAGAAACATCTATTCGGATCCCCAGTGGAGTCGCCGATTTGTTTCTGGGAAAACTAGTATTCCTAAAGAATGTTAGCCCTGTAGGTTTGGCAGCTACCCTAGAAACAATAGTTTAAAGCAATTCAATGATTTCTTCTATATGTAACAGATAAGAGAAAGATAATAGAACCAACTTGGAACTTCCACTTGATCCCTTGCTTGATCTCTCTCCCCTTTGATAGATCTTGCAACTCCTCCCTGTACTTAACACACTTGGAGAGAACTTGCACAAGTATAGCAACAAAGAACCATCAAAGCATCGTGATCTATTACAACATAAACATTACATAATCAAATATATAATGAACAAATGATAGCATTCACAAATGATAACATTCAAAATTGCACAATCATATGGAAGAAAACTTGAAGAGCTTTATTAATAGAAAGGAGAATTAAAACCCAGTTGTCTGATCCAGCATCATCCTCCTAGCTTCAATCCTTCTTCACCTCATGAAATAGCAAGATCACTCCAACAATGCAATGCTCTATCCTCAATTACAAATTATCAGCACTTCCTTGCAATTCACAATATTCCAGCCTTTGGATCTCTTGGATGAGGGATCCATTTATAGATGTTTGCATGGGTGTGAGTCATCCATGGGGTTTGATTAGTGTCATTCCACTTGTTACAATGTGTTCCATAAGAGAAGAGATTGGATATTTTCTTAGATCCCTTATTCATCCTTGGGTGAATTCAAAGAGGCAAGTGGCATAGGAGAAAGTTCTAGAAGATTCCATGAGCAATCAACTGAAAAATGTCCCGGACATTTGTCCATCCTCACCCATCGCACCCTATATAAAGCCTAAACAGTATGCATCGCACCCTAGTAGTGTACTACTCAGTATGCATCGCATTTTGCCAGTGGAGCAGTCAATATGGTTCAATTTAGGCAATTTCTGGATGGTTTCTCAGATGGAACTTTTGGGGAATGATGTATTAAGATGACTATGATATTTTAGGGTATGAAACAATTCTTTTAGGGTTTTATGAGCTTTAATACATTGACATATAAGTTTGGCGTTGATGTGACCAAATATGTCTATAACAGATCCTTCCAATTTTTGTACTAGCTCTAAGGTCCAAATAATAGGACCATCAAGTTTCCACCTTCCTTATTTGTTTGCTAGCTTCGTGATCCACTCATATAGCTCAATTGGGAAGGAGCAGAAAAAGATCTTGTGGATCTCTGTATACAGGTATCTATCCAACCACTATTCCTTTTTCAATCATGGGTTTCTGTTCTCTTGCGTCGCGAATTCGTGGATCTTCCTATCCAACTAGTCTCTGATCTCCTTCTTAGTTGGATTCTAGTGATACGACATCACACATCTCTTATGCATATTCTGGTCCCAGCAACAGAACCATTTGTTGGCTTGAGGGGGCCTGACCCAAGTTTGGCATTAATTAGCCAAACAAAACCCTACACTACTGGCCCTTTCGGCATCAGCCCGCTAAGCACGGACGTGATTTGGATTTAAATAGGAATGCAAAAAATTACAAAGATAACTATAAACACAAATATGCAGCGAAAATAATACATCATTTCATTAATGTAAAATACTAAAATATGCTTACAAACAAAAATGGAAATGAACCAGCTAAGGCGATGGTAGCTTATCTCTGAGAAGAGATGTGGTGGCTACATGCCTCTGAACTTCCTTACAATGAGGATCAAGTGCCCTTTTATTATTGAACAATAAGAGCAAACCCTAAACAACCAAAACCCTAACCTGAGGAGATGTAACACCAAGATTTTATGGGCCCTGTTTGAGTGAGTTGGATAGCCAACTTCCCGGGTTCACTACTTGGTCATATTATCTCCGTTTGATGAGCATGATAACTCGTTGGAAATATATCTCTGAGGACTACAATGAAAAAGATGATTTGAAACAAAAAATTGTTGACGGTAGATTTCCAAAAAAACATCGTTTAGGGCTTCAAAACGGCTCCGAAAGTTTAGGACCCAAAAACTGCTAAAAATAGTAAACTATGCTACAATTAAGGAAACTAAAAAACTGAAAGAAGCAATGGTGGTGGTCCAAGTGGAATTGGTGGGTGACCACCAATATCCACCTGGATCATTCCTCCCCCCTTAGGAAGCAATGGTCCCCATTGCATTGAGTTTCTCCATGAGATGAGGAAACTTCTGCTGAACTTGGTCCCTGGTGAACCACTTGCCCTGGTGAAGGAGTTGGCCTGCTTTGACAACTCGATACAGTTGGATATTCTACTGGCGTGTGTGCTTGATCTATGTGTCCATGATCCGATCAGTTGCATCTTCTTCCATGCAATATGGATTTAACTCTGTGGGTGTGAGTTGTTTTGCAATGTCGGATGTGTCTAGTAATGGTGGAAAGTATGGTCAGAGGCGGTCCACATTGAACACTAGGTGTAGGACAAGGAATGGGGGAATGTTGAGCTCAAATGCATTATCTCCCACAGCCTTGGTATTGGTGTAAGGACCATATCGGAGTGGTCTGAGTTTCTGATAGGCTCCGATAAGGCGTTCCTTTTGCAAATGCAACCAGACTTTGTCACCCACCTGAAACTTTTGTGGCACCCGATGTTGATCATGTTGCTACTTGTACTTGGCATTTGATTTCTCCAGAATGTCATCGACCTACTAGTGAATATGTTGGATGTGCTCAATGAAGTTGTTTGCCTTATATGTTTCGGACTGGACATGAGCCGAACCTGCGTGAGTAGCATATGGCATGGCCACATCAACGAGACATAGTGGCTAGAATCCCAAACCACCTAAAAGGGGTTGTGGCCAGTAGAGTTGTGGACAGCCCGGTTGTATTTGTGTTGAACATAGGGGAGGCTCTCGTCCCATCTGCGTGGATGCTTTGAGTTGTACATGCGCAGAATGTGTATGATCATCTTGTTGACAAACTTTCTCTGGCCATCAGTTTGAGGATAGAAGGTTGTGGACTTAGTGAGTTTGGTGTCCAAAATCGACCAGAGACTGGACCAAAATGTACTGAGGAACCTGTTGTCTCGATCTAAGATGATAGACTGTGGGATCCCAAAGTGTACCCACACTCTTTCAAAGAAGAGTTTATCAATGACTTCTGCTATGATATTCTTCTTGCAAGCTGCCATAATGGCCATCTTCGAGACCCTGTCGATGACCAAAAAAACACAGTCGTTTCCATGCTTAGTGGAAGGAAGGCCTGACATGTAATCCAATGAGATGGATTCCCAAGGTCTACTAGGGGTAGGCAGCGGGGTATAGAGGCCTTGCTTCTTGATGGTTGGTTTGGAAATGGTGTAGATAGTACATGATCCTGTGTACTTCCCAACATCATGTCGAAAATTCGGCCAACAGAAATACTTCTGCATTATTTCCATCGTTTTCTCAACCCCAAAATTCCCAGCAGCCCGACTATAGTGTGCTTCTCAAATCATCTTGGCATGCTCACTTGAAGAAACACAAAGGTGACCTAGGTGGCATAACAGGGCATCCTGGAGGTGAAAATCTGGAACATGTTGACCCTCCAAGAGTGTCTGGTATGTGTGGCCAAATTCTAAGTTGCTTTTGTAGAGAAGTGGCCAATGAGGAGTATCGTGCCCACAAGAGTTGAGCATGGTGGTTAACGCCATGATCGATGGTCGACTGAGGAAATCTGCAACATTATTGGTGTTTCCTTTCTTATACTTGATATTCAAATGGAACTATTGCAGGTATGTGGACCACTTCTAATGGCGATCATTCTGCAATTTCCCTTGGGTCTGTATGAACTACAGGGGTCGGTGGTCTGTGTGGATAACCATTTCCTTCCCCAAAATGTAATGCTTCCATTGTCGACAGGCCTGCATAATGGAATACATCTCTTTGTCATAAGTGGGATACTTTCAAATTGTGCCTGAAAGTGTCTCACTGTGATATGCCACTAGATGCTCGTGTTAAGTAAGGACTACCCCAATAGCATAGTCAGAGGCATCTGTCTCGACCTCAAATGGTTGTTGCAAGTCTCGTAACGCGAGCACTGGTGTCAAGCAGAGGAGATCTTTCAACTCTGTGAATGCCTTCTATTTATATTCAGACCAAAAGATTTTTACTTTCACTCCTCCCTTGGTGACTTGACTCAAGGGCCAAGTGATATGAGAAAATCCCAACACAAACTTGTGATAGAAGTTGGCAAGACCTAGAAAGCTATGAAGCTCTGTTAGAGTGGTTGGAGATGGCTAATCCTGAATAACTTGGATCTTGGCTGGATCCACATGCACCCTTTGTTCATTAATAATGTATCCCAGATACTGAACCTGGGTCATGCCAAAAGTGCATTTCTCCAAATTGGCACATAACTTGTGTTGCCGCAGTGTTTGGAGAACCTGTCGGATGTGGTCGAGGTGCTCTTCCCAACTCTGGATGAAGATTAGGATGTCATCCAAGTATACCACTACAAATGAGTTGGTGAATGGTTGCGAGATTTCATCGATTAGCCTCATGAAGGTTGCAGGAGAATTCATCAATCCGAAAGGCATAACCAACCATTCGAAAAGGCCCTCATTGGCTTTGAAGGCAATCTTCCACACATCAAAGGGTTCGATTGGTGCCTGGTGATATCTTGACTTCAAATCGATCTTGCTGAAATATTTTTCCCCCTTCAATTGGTCCAGGAGGTCATCAAGTCGTGCGATTGGGTCCTTATTATGAACAGTGTTCTTGTTCAGTGCCCAATAGTCAATACAGGGTCTCCAAGTCCCATCCTTATTCTATACCAACATGATCGGGCTCCCACAAGATGATGAACTCGGATAGATGTGACCTTTCTGTAGCAACTCTGGAATCTGCCTCTTAATTTCATTATTCTCTAGAAAAAAGCGCCAATAGATTGGTCCATTGGGTAGAGGCGCACCTGGGGTCAGATTGATGGAGTGCTTGACCTGACAGTGCAGAGGAACCCCTGTGAGGGAGGTGTAGATGTCCTCGTACTCCTCCACGACCTTGTCCATCTATAATTTTCATGCGGAGGGACACTGTTTAGAGGTCGTGGCCACCGTCTTCTTCTTTCCTTGAGGGTGTATCATCAGGAAAACAAATTTCCTAGTTTTGGAAATGAGCTTACTGCATTGTTTTGCACTAACCAAAGAGATGGTGGTAGGCAGTGCCACCTCTGGTATCCTGTACAACTTATTTCCAAAAGTAACAATAAAAACACGGGGCCTTGATTCATACACAACATGTCACTTCCACAAGTATGGTTGTCCTAATAATACATCACAAACTTCAAGGGGAGCAATGTCACACAATACCTCATCCATGAAGGGCTTGATGTTGTATGGAAGGTGACACTGCTGGTTCACACGAAGATCCCGTCCTTGGTGAAGCCACCCTATGGTGTACAGTTGTGGTCGGTAAGCCTAGCTACTTCACGATCTTTGCCGAAATGAGGTTCTTTTGGCTCTTTCTATCAGCAATGAACTGTAGCGGGGAGCCCTTTACCCACATCTAGGAGTGGATGAGATGCTCCTCCTCCTCTTGGATCTTTAGGTTCCTCCTTCTGGATCTTCGTGGTGGCAACAGTGGCATTGAGCTCTGCATTGATAATCTGCTTCCCTTTTTCATTTCCCTTGTCATGTTCTAACTCAGAGTTGGAACATCTATCTGATTCTGAAACCTTTAGCTCGTCCACCAGTGACTGCTTGGCCCGAAACTCACTTGTGTTGTGAGTGGAGCTCTTATGGAACTCACATCACTTTCCCGTGTCCTTTTTTGGCTTCGTGGCACTGTTATTTGCTCGCAGCTTTGGCGGGTTGTCTTGGGCCACCCTGCCTTGTCTTTCTCCTTTGTTCTGCAGTTTGGGGGCACCTTTCCCTTACTTCAAATTCGCAGATCCAAAGTCTCGCTTCTTCTGTTTAAACTTTTTCTCGACCTTGACGACATATCGGTATGTCATGCCGAGCGAGGAGATGTTCAGGAATTATATTTCTTCCTGGATGTACTTGTGCAGGTAGCCACGATATTTGAGTACCAAATGCTGCTCTGAATCCTTCATACCCAAATTTGTGCAAAGGGTATTGAAAATATAGGTAAACTCTGGCACGTCTTGGTCCCTTCCCTGTTGCAGCGTGGTCCACTTTATGTATTGATCCTCATAGCTTCCGACAGGGTAGTACTAATCCTTGATGTCATCCGAGAATGAATTCCAAGTGGGTGCAACTAAAAATAGTGAGCCTATACTTTCATCCCTTTGCTCACAGTAGGTTTCCCACCAGTCCTTGACATGGGAGGCTACTTTGAGAAGAGCAAAAATAATATTTTCCCGACTGGAAAAATCATGAACAAAAAAATAACCCTCTAGCATATTTAACCATTTATCAATGGCATCTACGTCTATCTGACCCTCGAATATGGGGATTTCAAAATTAACTTGCACCTTAAACGTTGTGGCATTTCCAGAGTAGTTGTTGGAAGCCGATGTGTCACCCCTGGGTGGCTGTTGAAGGATCTGGGAAAAGTTGTCCATCATCACTTTCCTTTATCACTCAAGGGATTCTTCAAGAAATATTTTGATAGTATCTCCTGCCCCCTCGTCTTTCTTTTCATTTGCCATGGGAGGTCGTCGAGATTTATGAATCTAGTCTTGCAAAGGTTTGACCAGTTCAACCCCTAATTCCTTATATACCGACCTCATTGGAGAAAAACAGAGAAAAAAAGAAAACCCCTCTAATACCACTGATCCAGATTTAAATAGGAATGCAACAAATTACAGAGGTAACCATAAACACAAAGATGCAGTAGAAATAATACTTCATTTCATTAATGTAAAATACTGAAATATGCTTACAAACAGAAATGGAAATAAACCAGCTAGGGTGATGGTAGCTTATCTCTGAGAAGAGATGTGGCGGCTACATGCCTCTAAACTACCTTATAATGAGGCTCAAGGGCCTTTTTATTATTGAACAATAAGAGAAAACCCTAAACAACCAAAACCCTAACCCGAGGAGATGTAACACCAAGAGTTTATGGGCTCCATTGGGGTGAGTTGGACAGTCAACTTCCCAAGGTCACGACTTGGTCATATTAACTCTGTTTGATGCTCATGACAACCCGTTGGAAAGATCTCTCTGAGCACTATGGCAAAAAAGAAAATTTTAAATAAATAATCACTGGCAGTAGATTTCCAAAAAAACATCGTTTAGGGCCTCAAAACGGCTCTGGAAGTTTAGGACCCAAAAAACTGCTAAAAATAGTAAACTATGCTACAATTAAGGAAACTAAAAACTGAAAGAAGCAATGGTGGGGGTCCAAGTGGAATTGGCGGGTGGCCACCAATATCCACCTGGATCAGGACAAAAGTCTCACCCGAAATAGTATGGGGGGATGTTGGAACCAAGTTTCTGCACCATGAGATGGTTGTGATGTCGTTTGATTCCTCATATCCCTACCTTCACGTAGGTCGCTTCATTGCTAGCTTGAGGGGGCCTAACCCAGGTTCAATGTTAATTAGCCAAACAAATCCCTACACTACTGGCCCTTTCGGCATCAGCCTGCGAAGCGCGAACTGAAGTCTCACCCGAAGCAGTATGGGGGGATGTTGGAACCAAGTTTCTACACCCTGAGATGGTTGTGATGTCATTTGATTCCCCCTATCCTTGCCTTCGCACAGGTCACTTCACTCTAGGACTTGCAAGACGAGCCCTTTATTTTGTCCTTCAATACCTCCACAAAAGGGCATGATCGACCTTCACGCATCCCTATCCTGCTGCTCAGGTACTTTAGCACTACTATGGCAGCGTGCCGTGTAGATTCCCAAATTAATCTAAGTGACTTTCTTATCTTATCAATCAATTATAGCTAACACCACGTAAACAAATATTCGTAAATGAATTCAATTATTCAATGTAATTGCATTCATTCACGCATTACATAAGCATAATAGAGGAAATTCATACATAACATATCAAGATGCATCAACAGAAGAAAGACACGTGAATTATCGAATATTTCTCTTTATTGATATCTTCCAAGTGATTACATACTCTATCCACCCTGTGCACACAGCTACAAGGGTCCGAGCACTCAGATGCAGACTTCTACCCTAGGCCTCTGCACACTCAGCTACAAAGCCTCTACCTATGCTACAACCAAAGAATTAGAATTCTTACTTCAGAGCTACAACTCTCTTACATTGTGTGTCTCTAACTACTTAGAGCTTAGCTCTTTTTGTACAATCCCATGGTCCGCGGACCATAGGTAGATCTCTTACAGCCAACTTTACTTTACAAAACTAAGGGCGGACTACCATTTATGACACATGACACCTTCACACTCCACGGCCACAAAAGTAGAGACTTTACAATTTTATTACAAAATTTGACTCAAACATGGGCTTTTAGCCCCAAAACTACCCTTGGGGGATCCCTCTCCCAACAGGATCATATAAACTATGTAACGCGTGGATCAAGCAATTGTAGCATTTGTCACCTTCGAATAACTTGGAGCATCATACTCATTGTAACATCTAGAAACATGAAGTATACATTTTAATAGTATCTTAGAGCCTATGAAATTTGTTCATCGGATAAAGATAGGATACTTGAGTCATTACATAGTGGTCCCCTCATATCATTGTTATTTCGCCTTGGACACATCACTCAAAAACTCATATTAATATCATGCCAAGTCAAGGCATCAAAAATTTTGTTTAAAGAAGGCATCCAAGTGTTGTTATAAAGAAGGATCTATAGTTCTATTCTAAGGACAATCAACCAAGTTTCTGTGAATATCATTCTACCAGAGATATGAAATTCTTATGTAAGGCATCCAAAGGTTTGACACTTAAAGCTATGTCCTGAGAAATTCATCCAAAGTTTTGTTGACCAATTGAAGTTCCCCTGCGAAGGTCTTTTAACCATTAAAGTTCCCATGAAGTTTTGATGACGATGATTTTCCTCTATAAATTTTTGTTGGCTCTTGAATTTTGTATGCAAAGTCCTCATGTTGTTAAAGGATTTCTCTAAAAGAGGGACACAGAGTTCCATACTATTCTTGGAGAAACTTGTTTCTCAAATTCTAAAGGTACTATGATCATCCAAATTTACATGTAGCAGTGAAGATGAATCTTGAATGCATGGATTATCCCTGACACAAATCCCTTCTGAGGTATACTAGTCATAGACCTGAAACAGAGTCCATTAACAGGTCAAGTTTGGTCACTTGAATGGATTTGGATCACTTCTCCTATCAGAACGCTTCCTTTGATAAGATTCTCAACTTTAAATGTAAATTTTACTATCTTCTTTGACTTCTAGCATAGGGATCATAGGTACTTGATCTTTACTCATTTGAATGTAATTTATTCACTGGCCAGGGCTTCCCAAAAGGTTTCTCCCTCTGCTTCCATCTGAGTATTTTGATACCCTTTTCTTCTAGCAAGATAAACACAACAAATGTGCGCTCATAGTCAATTTCATGTTGTCTTATTTTGCAGAGGGAGGAGATTTGTCAATAAACTTCTCCTTGTGATTACTTTTTATTTTACTCTTGTTTGGGCATGTCCTCTCCTGAGCTCTGATACCATGTTAATTTTTAACGTGTTCTTTGTTTAGGACAGTTACTTCAAAGTTCCATATTAGCCCATTTAATTTGCAATCACATAAGTCATTATTGGCAGTAACTGATGAAAGAAAATAAACGAAAATTGATGAAGACAAGCCAAGACAAAAGAACACGAGAATATACGAGAATATGGCACAAGCTAGGGAAAAATCCCAAGATGGGGAAAACCCTTGATAAATTATTCTTATTATTAGAATCAAATGTGTAGAGAGAGAGTATCTCTTGATAATATTGGATGAGACAAGAACTCTTCCATACATTTATTCAATACATAGAAGCATGGTATTGATCATCATTTGATATGGTCTCTTGAAGAATGTAAGCAAGATAGAAATGATAACTCCAGAGGTAGCTGTGAAGACCCTAATGGATATGATATTGAAACTTTATGATTGGTTCATTCCTAGAACACATTGATTGATTTTTGAAAGTTGAAGAGTGTGAAGAAGAAAATTTAGTACAAGATGAAGATAAGACCATGCGAAGGGATCTTGAATTTAGAGCGAGCTGGTATCATAATTTGACATCATGAATAAATTGTATTGTGATTGGAAAGTATGATATTGATGATTTTTTGAGATATGACTTGGCTACCTGAAAGAATATATTGCAGCAGTATAGGCTAGAAAGATAACAATTATATGATATTGTTTAGCTTAACTCAATTCAAAGAGAATATAGATTGAATGGATAGAATTTTTAAAGGATTAGAAGAATATATGGAAAAAATGTGTACTTGATAAAGGCAGAAAAGGTAGCAAGTCACAAAACACATGTTTGTCATGATGGATTTGTGTTGACCTAGAAGAAGTTCACTTTCCCAGTTGGATATAAAGAGTTACAATTAAGAGGGGGAGTTGGAAAATGTAACTAGGTTTGGTCTTCATAATTATCATTATAGTTATGTCATAATTATATATATTTCATGTAAGAATCAAAAGAATAAAAATAAATTTTATTTTCCAAACTTGGATTTCATGTTCAAGTCAAATTGTCATTTAGGTCAGGCATATTCGTCATGCTTCTAGGGTTTATTGAGTCAAAAAGAGTTTTTGTCATACGTAAAATTATTGTACTTTATTCAAGTCCTAATTGGAATTTTGAAAGAAAGTGGAAAAGGAATTTTATTTGAGTCAAAAACATCAATTTTGTCCCAACAAAACCAAGTTGGCCCTAGAGGGGACCCATTCAACCTCCTAGATGTGTATATATAAAGGACATTTTGACCTCGTTTGGAGAAAAAAAAAGCAAGTTCAACTTCTATGCCAAGAATAGAGAGAGAAAATAGGGAAAAAGTCAAGGAGAAAGAGAAAGGGTTAAAGAATAAATAATTATGCCACATGTGCGAGGAATCTTCCCTAAAATTTGCCACACATGAAAAAAACACGAATTACAGTGGCCAAAAATTACAAACCTACTTCAGAGGCTATAATTATGTTACAAGGGGCCAAAAATCATAGGTTTGACCATATTTGGAAGGCTTTGACTTGAGTTAATTTTAACTTGTTGGAAGAGCTTATAAGGAGGGTTGACTTGGGTTTTGTGGGAGGTCTTGGTCTTGGTGTTTGGGTCTTGGATTTCTCACTTTGATCTGATTCTATAAGAAGAGAATATTTGAATAGATTTTCACACTTATGGGGTTTTTCCATGGCTTGGAGCCTATATCTTGTGTTCATTGTCTTTTTGTGATCTTCGTGGTTTATGTTTACGGTAATTTTTTATGAAAATAACATAATAAAAGTAATAAGAAGTCAACATATATTCACAAGAAATTATAAAGTAAAGATAAATCAACCTTAATTGTTTCCCTAGTGATTTCTCAACATGGTATCAAAGCTACGATGAAGAAAAGGAATCTTGAAGATCACTCTTGTTGGTATAAGTGGAAGACATTCATCAGAGCTTCTTTGGAGAATATCATTTTCTAAAATCTTAAGGAAGAAGCCTTGAAGGAATACTAGTAGATCAACTATGCATCCCTCTCTATCTTTAAAGGCTCTTAGTTATTATATTTTTGAAGAACATCATCATCTTATCAATCTCTCTCTCTTGGAATCTCTTTGATCATCACTCATTTTGAAATACATCCCTACAAGAAGACATCACCTAAAAAGCATCAAGATTCTACACTCTTGGAAGCATCATCATTCGTCTTTGGAGAAGCCTGAAGATACTACCGTACCTTCCATCCTAGAAGTCATCATTTGTTGAAAATGCAGCGAGAAAATCTCAATTTTACTTTGCCTTGGTCAAACTAGAGAAAATTCGAATTTCTATTTTAGCATAAATATTGGAGGTAGTTAACTAAGATGACATGGCACTTGCCACTAAATTAACTCAGTTAATTGAAGTTGGGGAATCTTGAGTTCAGTTTAGTGTGATTAATTGCTAATTTATAGCAATCCATTTCAGTTAAATTGAGTTATGTTGAGTTAAACTAGTTCTAACTGCTAGAGGAACTAGTGGAGGTCAAGTTGTGAAAGTGGAACTTCAACCACACTCATCGATAAACTAGTTAAGTGATCAATCAGCCCAAAACAATTGTTGCATGTAGATGATTTGAGTTACCGAGTTGAGATGGAGATTCCAAGGCAATGTACTATCAGTTTTAGACTATTCCCGTGTGTATATGTGGTGCATGCAGTTAGAGGAAGGACCTAGAGGAGTTGTGCAATCCAATTGAGGGAATTTCCTGAATAATAGGGGCTAATTTCCTCAAGGAACAACGCAATGAAGTACGATCTTGGAGGACTTGAAAATTGGTTATGTTAGCTAGAGTCAATTAGTCAGGTAGATAGATAGACTATATGCTTGCAAGTTGTGCTCAGGATTGAGAAATCATATGTATTCATCTCTAGTATTTGATCAATGTAATACATATAGGAAGGGTTTTTGAGCATTTCCTTTCCCCTAGATAAATCTTCATGCATGTGTGATGTTTCCTCTTGAATGTTTATGATTTGTGTTCTCGATCATGAATTGAATTCCACAAAATAGTAGAGTAGATTTGAGTCTTGTGTTTTAGTAAATTTCATGAGCAGTTCAGATATACACATTAATTTCTACATGGTATCAGAGCAGGATTCACAATAGATCAAAAATTTTGAAGTTGTTATTGCAGAAGGATCAGATTTGTAGGATCAATTCTTTAGAGCTAGAAGGATGGCTTTCTATGGACTAAAAATCAAGTATGCCCTTGAGGGAATATTGAATTGTGTTTCTTGGAAATATCGCATGGAGGCAATGTTGGAAGATAATGGATTGAAGGAATTCATCGATAAAGGCAGCCCGAAACTAGTAGCAGTTGATGCTTAGGGTCTAGCAGAATGGAACAAGTGTGTAGCCAAGGCAAGGAGAATCATATTAGAGGGAGTACGAGACCACATTTTCTCAAATCTCCATTGGGAAAGAGACTTTGTATGAAATGTGGAAAGAAATAAAATATTTGTTCCAAAATAGTAGTGACCACAAGAAGCTGGCACTCAAGGATAAACTTCGAAATATTAAGATACAGAAGAAAAAGACTATTCTATAGTACCTAATTAGGTTCACACAATTTCATGATGAACTTGGTCAAGTTGTTGTTATTGTCACACAAGATGATTTGGTAAGCCTGTCCCTTCTAGGCCTTCCCAAAAGCTAGCACAGTTACTAAGATTTGGTGAATGGCAGGGAGAAGCTACCAAATTGGTAGCGACTATTGTTCGAGTTGGTACAAGAGGAAATAAGGAAAAATACCAGAGATGGGACTTCATCCAAGGGCAAGGATGAAGAAAAGTGTGCCTTGGATGGAAAGGAAAAGAAGGGAAAAGGGAATAAATCCCAATCCAAAGCAGAATATAGTCAAGGGGGCAAGATAAAGACTTGTCCAGAATCAAGTGCTTTCACTATCATGAATTCGAGCACTATGCCACGAAGTGTCCATACAAGAATACAAGTAAGAAGACCTTAAGAGGAGCAGCAGCTGAAGCCTTATCTTCACAATTTGAGCTTGACTTTACTCTCACTTCATGGGTAAGCACAACGATGGGGAGTTTGTGGTACTTGGATAGTGGTGTCTCATTCCACATGACAGGGAATAGATAATTTTTCAGTGATTTTGAGGAGAAATATCTCCATATGCACATTGATATGGGAGATGATGGAAGGTACAGTGTGACTAGGATTGGTACAATCACCTTTTAGAGGGAGTTGAGCTCCCCTCTCAGACTCAAGGATGTGATGTTTGCTTCGGGTCTAAGAAAAATTTTGTCTCCATTGCAGTTTTGGAGATCGTCATTATGATGTGATCCTCAGTAAAGGAAATGCATTCTTGAGACACATGGCCATAGGATAGGAGAATCATATCAGGGTTCATGTGAAGAAGCTATACAAGCTAGATGTGGAGGTTTATGTTGCATTGAGCATAAAAGTGGAGGAGGTGCAAAGCCGCGATGTCGGTGAACTTTGGCATAAAATACTTGAGCATTTGCATCATGGTGCTTTGAAGATCATGTAGCAAATAACCACAGGCCTCCCTAAAGGATCACTAGAGAAACATGATACATGCAAAGGATGCACCTTTGGGAAGTACACAAAATCCACTTTCCATGATTGGGACAACAAAGCACATGCAGTCCTTGAAAGGATCCACTCTAATGTTTGTGGACCTTTCTCGATATCCTACACTACCAGGCACAAAAACTTTGTCATTTTTATTGATGACTTCTCACAGAAGTGTTGGATCTTTTTCATGTGGAATAAGGATGAGACATTCTCCAAGTTTATAGAGTTCAAGGCACTGGTTCAGAAAGAAACGGGAAAGAAGGTGAAGGCTCTTAGGAGCGATAATGGAGGTTAGTACGTGTCGAATGAATTTTAAAAATTATGTGCAAAACAAGGCATTCAACAAGAGTTGATAGCACCCCACAACCCACAGTAGAATGGGATGGTTGAGAAAAATAACTCTAAAATTATGGGAACAACGAGGGCGATGTTGCATGAGCAGGGCCTACCTCTGCATTTTTGGGCCGAGGCATGCAATATAGCCGTCTATTTGCAAAACAGGAGTCCTCATAAGATTATTGGTCTGATTACACTGGAGGAGGTTTTCTTGGGGAGGAAGCCAGATGTGTCACACTTCATTATTTTTGGAGCCTTTGTTTACTGTCATGCCTCCAAAAAAAGCAAGGAAGGGGCTAGAGCTAACAGCAGAATTGGGGGTATTTGTGGGCTACATAGAAAATTCCCACAACTACCTGTGTACTTGTCATCCCTCAGAATGACAGTTTTGCAAAGGGATGTAAAATTTGATGAAGAAAATTCCATGCAGTGCTCTCTTGATAGAAAGCTTCAGATACCACCAAAATAGGATATTTTAGCTCCAAAGGAGGAACCTCAAAAATTTGTGGAGCAACCACAAATTGAGGAGAAAAGAGTGGAAATAACCACTCAAGGAGGACCATACATAGAAGGTGGGAAAAGGAACAAGGAAGATGAGAGACTTGTGTGGGATGTGAGGGAGAATGTGAGTGCTCCTTTGAATCAGTGCAGGTAGATAAGGTCACTACATCAGTACACTGGCTACATAGCTCTAATGACTAAGCTTGTAGATACTAGACCATTCTATTTCAAGAAGCAGTATAGAAACTTGTATGGGTTGATGCAATGGTGGAGGAGTATGAATCCATTGTAAACAACAGTGTTTGGGAATTGACCCCAAGACTAACAAACAAAATCGATTGTCGGTTCGAGATGGATCTTTAAGCTGAAACATGCAGCGGATGGAAGCATAGAAAAGTATAAGGATAAATTTGTGTTCAAGGGGTTCTCTCAGGTTGAGGGGATTGACTATGAGGATACATTTTCTCCTGTAGCAAGGTACTCATCCATCAGATCAATCCTTTCTTTGGGTGCACATATGGGGTGGAAGATCCACCACAAAAATAGCATTCCTCAATGGAGTTATTGATAAGGAGGTGTATATCAAGCAACCAGAAGGCTTCAAGACTTTTGATCGAGAGTCTCATGTGTGTAGACTCAAGCGAGCATTCTATGGTCTAAAGCAAGCACCTCATGCTTGGCACACCAAGATCGATAGCTACCTCACCGGTTTGGCCTTCACAAAAAGTGAAGCGGATGCAAACCTCTATCATATCTTGGTAGAAGGTAAATTGTTGATTATTGTCTTATATGTTGATGACTTTATTTTTACTAGTGATGATCATCTAATAAGATATTGTAAGTAGGACCTTGAAAGAAAGTTTGAAATTAAGTACATGGACTCATGCACTACTTCCACAAATTGGAAGTATGGCAAGGTGATGGAGAACTATTTGTCTCTCAAGGAAAGTATGCCAACACGATACTTTAAAGGTTCTGCATGGACATATGCAAACCCATGGAAACACCTCTAGTGGCAAACTAGAGGAAAGAGGATGCCACTTCAGGTGAGGAAGTGGATGCTATTGTTTACTGGTAGTTGGTGGGTTCACTGATTTATCTTGTGAACACACTACCAGATATGTTCTATCAACAACACTCAGTGATCAATCAGCCAAAAATAATTGTTACGTGTAGAGAATTTGAGTTTCCCAGTTGAGATGGAGATTCCAAGGAAATGTACTATTAGTTGTAGAATATTCCCATGTGTACAAGTGGTGCATGCAGTCAGAGGAAGGATTTAGAGGAATTGTGAAATCCAATTGAGGGAATTTCCTAAATAATAGGGGCTAATTTCCTCAAGGAACAACATAAGAAAATAGGATCTTGGAGGGCTTGAAAATTGGCTAAGTGTGGGCCAAAGTTAGTCAGTCAGGCAAAGAGATAGACTGTACACTTGCAGGTTGTGCTCAGGCTTGAGAAATCATATGTATTCATCTCTATTCTTTGATTAATTCAATATAGATAGGAATGGGTTCTGATCAGTTTCTTTCCCCTAGATAAATCTTTGTGCATGTGCGATGTTTCCTCTTGCATGTTTATAATTTGTGTTCTCGATCATGAATTGAATTCCGCATAATAGTAGAGTAGATTTGAGTCTTGTGTTTTAGTAAATTTCATGAGAAGTTTCAGATCTACACATTAATTTCTACATCATTCAAGGACATCTTTAAAGTCTCTCGGAAATATTAATGCATCAAGACATTTGAAGACATCATCATCAAGCAAGATACTCTTTTGACAAGTGAGTATTATATTATTCTTTATGTTTCAATATTCAAATCAAATGACTTCATTTTCTAAGGAAGGAAACATAATCGATGGGTCATCAAACTTTCAAGCATGGAAGAAGAGAATATATTTGGTGTTCATAAAAAATTAATTCATGGACTATGTTCTAGGAAAAGTTACAGGACCAGAAAAGGATAGGACTTGATAATTGTCCAAGTACACTAAAGAATTGAGGGCTAAGAGTATTCCCACTTAATCCATCAAAGATCATCTTATGCCCTTTGTTGTATATTTGGGCTCATCTGAATAAATTTATGCCAATTTGGTAAAAAATTATTCAGTCAGTACCACAGGGCAGAAAATATCTATGAGGAATCAACTTTACAAAACAAGGTTATCAAAGGATGAAGATTTGGCCTCATATGTTATAAAGGTTTCACATTTGAAGGATCAACTACAAGGACTTGGAGAAGTTGTTCCTGATTTTGAATTAACAACTTTTATACTCAAGGCTTTACCTTCATAATGGAGTAGTTTTGTGACAATCATCTATTCAAGAAAGGACACTCCAAATTTCGATGAGTTGTGGCCTTTGTGTATTTTAGAAGAGAAAGGATTGAAAGCCAAGGACGACATTGAAACCAATGAAAAGTATCAAGATTTTGTTGCTAGATATAAGAAGAAGAATGGAAATTTTTGGAAGTTTTAACCTTGTCGAAATTTCAAAAACAACAACAATCAACCACGTGCATGAAAAGATATGTCCAAAATACAATGATTTAAGTGCAATGAATATGAACACTTTAAAAGGGATTTTCCTAAGTATCTTCGAAACAAGAAGAACAATAAAAGAAAGGAAATAAGTGGAGCTCATATTTTAGAAGAGAATGAAAAGCCTTAAAAGAAGTTGAAGAATGAATATCCTAAGGATCTCTATTATTGAAGAGCTCTACCTTACAAGGTTTACTAGCAACATTTTTTCTCTTTTATTAGAATTTGGTAGTTAGAGTAGCATGTGCAGTTACTTTTTGTAGGTTTTAACCCCGTACAAAAATTACATGCATATGAATTCTAAAAATAGAAAATAAACAATGGCAAGAGCATAAAACATAAAACAAATATACACAGATATTTCCCCTGGATCCCAAAACCAGCACTACCAGATTGATTTTTCATTACATTCCTTTCGACCTTACAATCAATATATATATATATATATATATATATATATATATATATATAAATATATATATATATATATATATATTATATATATATATATATGTCAAAGCATCCATAAACCCCAATCCATTAACCCTGGATTAGAACATAACTATAGTTCCCTTGCCCGGATCTACAAATACCATGGACAGTAAATTATCATGCCCAAACCATGTGAGAAATCCATGCACAAAACCATAGGTAGGTCCGCCCACCTAATATAGGGTCCAAAAATAAAAATTATCGGGTCGCTTCCCTTGACCCCATGTAGGGCAATTACCACCCCCTACATACTACTCGATAGGGGAGGTAGCCACCCCTCTGCATGCGCGCATAGGGTAGTCGTGGAAATAATATAACACACATCCAACATTATCCCACTTATTTTTTCTCTACACCAAAAGAAATTCTTAGTGCTAATAGACTTTGTCAATGCATCTGCAGTATTCTTCAAAGTGTCCACCTTTACCAGCAACACCTTTTTGTCCTCAACCATATCCCTCACAAAGTGATACTGAACATCAATGTGCTTTGTCTTTGAATGATAAGCAGGGTTCTTCTCCAAGAAAATTTCACTTTGGCTATCACAGTATATCCTTATATCTTGTTGTACTAACCCCATACTTCAACACAATATCTGCAACCAAACTGCTTCCTTGCTTGCATAAGTGGTTGCCTTGTATTCTGCCTCTGTATCTAAAAGTGCCACTATAGACTATCTCTTACTCATCCAATTGACTGCACCTCCAAATAGGTTAAACATATACCCACTTGTAGATCTTCTCTAATCCAAATCTCCAGCCCAGTTTGCATCAACAAAACCACGAATGTCCAAAAATCTATCCAATCCTGGTCTTCCTTGGTAGCACAAACCATAATCATTAGTGCCATGCAAACACCTGAAAACTCGCTTCACTATTGTCCAATGCTCCTTCCCTGGTTTTGACATAAACCTACTCAATACTCCCACTGCATGTGCAATGTCCGATCTAGTACAGACCATTTCATAGATTAGGCTACCAACTGCACTTGCATATGGAACACGGGACATGTCTTCTTCCTTTTCTTGTGTCTTGGGACACTTTTCAATAGATAAATTTACACCTACATGAATAGTAACCTTCATCGGTTTATTACCCTTCATATTAAACCTCTATAGTATTGTCGCAACATACTTCCTCTGGTTTACCAGAGCTTCCTCTTTTGCTTGATCTCATTTAATTTTGATGCCAAAAATATAGTTTGCAGCACCAAGATCTTTCATATCGAATTTGGAGGACAATTGGGTCTTCAAATCCTAGATAATTTATGTCATTTCCAACCAGCAACATATCATCCACATACAAGACCAGATAAATAACACAGTCACCAATTAATTTAAATTATACACAGTGATATGCTTTGCTTCTAGTGAAGCCAAGTCCCCATATAAATGTATCAAATTTCTGATACCACATCCTTAGTGACTGTTTAAACCCATACAAAGACTTTTTTAACTCGCATACCAATTCTTTCTTACCCTTCACTGCAAATCCTTCAGGTTGCTTCATGTAGATCTCTTCTTCCAGATCCCCGTGAAGAAATGTTGTCTTCACATCCATATGTTCTACCTCAAAATCAAAAGCAGCAACAACAAATAAAAGTAATATAATAGAAGCTACCCTGCAACAAGAGAAAAAGTATCACCAATATCAACACCTAGCACCTGGTAATAACCTTTTGCTACCAACCGAGCTTTGTATTTCTCGACCTTTCCTTTTACATTCATCTTCTTCTTGAACACCCATTTGTTGCCAATAGGTTTCCTTCCAGCCGGCAACTCCACCAGATCCCAACCCTCATTTTTACACAAAGATGCCATTTCATCAACCATGGCCTCTTTCTAGAGTTTTCCATCCTCTGAATCTATTGCTTCCCTCACAGTTATGGGATCATGATCAATAATAAATAAATAAATAATTGAATAGAAATAAAATGGACTATACCTTTCTAGATGCCTTCTTTCTCAAACTGATCTTCTCATCGCTGAAGTTTGTGGCTCTTCATCTTATTATTCCTCTTCTATTGTAGAGTCTGATTCTTCCTCCTTTAGCTCAAACTCTATCTTCTCAGGTTCCTTTGGTAGGATTTTATGTTTAATAACATCTTTCACCTCTCTAAACACCACATCTCATCTATACACAACCTTACTTGTTTCTAGGTTCCAAATCTTATAACCTTTTAAACCATCCTTATACCCAATAAAGATGCACTTTTCAGATTTACTATCCAACTTTGTTATTTTATCCTTTGGAACATGTACATATGAATCACATATAAATACCCTCAGATGTGAAAGAGAAGGTTTCTTACGATTCCATACCTATTGTGGAGTGTTATCCTCCAACGATGATGAAGGTGGTTTGTTAACCAGGTAACATGCAGTCTCCACCGCCTCTGCCCAAAATTATTTTTCTAACCTGGCACCACTGAGCATGCTTCTTGCCCTTTCCATCAACATCTTGTTCATTCTTTCTTAAACTCAATTTTTCTCAGGTGTGTATGGAGTAGTATTTTGTCGTGCTATACCACACTTCTTACAGAACTCTTCAAATTCCTTCTTACAAAACTCTCCACCGTTATCTGTCCTTGGAACCTTTGTCTTCTTCTCTGTCTGATTTTCCACCTGAGCCTTAAATTCTTTAAACCTGTCAGAGACTTCAAATTTCTTCCTAAGGAAATATATCCATGTATTCCTTGAGAAGTCATCTATAAATGATACATAGTACATAGACTTTCCGAGTGATGGAACCAACACAGGTCCAAACACATCATTGTGCACAAGCTCTGATATTTGTTTCACCCTCTTACCACCAGAGGGGAAACTCACCCGATTATGCTTCCCATATACACAATTTTCACAGAAATCAAAATCCAGAGAGCTATTAGACATACCTTCTATCATACCTTTACGATGAAGTATTTGAAGGCCCTTCTCACCAATATGTCCAAGCCTTTGATGCCATAGCATGGTATTTTCTCCAGAGACCACTATATTTTCTGCTCCACTTTTAGCAACCACAGAACTGTTGCACCAATCAATAACAGTGCTTGCTACCTTGAATCTTGTACATAGTTCCAATCTGAAGTCCCCGCATCAATACCAGTGCTCCCCGAGCCATCTTGCCGATATCTTTATTGAACACTATTTTTACACCTACAACATCTAGTTGCTTACAAAAATCAAATTTTTGGCCAATGCTGGAATATCCAGAACACCCGGAAGTGTTCTAATAGTTCCACCTTGCAACTTCAACTTGACTTTTCCACGACCAAAAATTCTAGCCTTCCTGTCATCCCCTAAGAATACATCACCAATCATATTTCTCATACTCGTAGAACCACTCTCTATGGGGAGTGAAGTGAAAGGATGCACCTGAGTCAATCAACCATGCCTCATGATCTACATGTGTATTTGAAGAAGAAGCCAAGTACACATCCCCACCTTCATCTATGGTGGATTTCACCTCTATAGAAGGAGCATCATCAAGTCCCTTTCCTTTCTCAGGAGCTTTATATTTACAATCCCTTTTGTAGTTCCCTTCCTTTCTGCATTTCTAGCACACCTTTATAGGTTTTCCTTGAGATTTATATCTCCCACTTGAGGACGTATTTTTGTTTCTATTATGGGACTATCCTCGTACAGACAAGGCATCACCATTCTGGCCCTCCATATTTTTCCATCTCATCTCTTCAGACAGCAAGGATGAGACTAGTTCATCAAACTGCAAGGCAGTTTCATTCTACCTATTGCAACAACTAGACTATCCCACAAATCTGGTAGGGAACACAACAAACTGATGCACTTATCTTCATCTTAAATTTTAATATCAACAGATAATAATTGACTTACCACAGTGTTAGATGCATTCAAATTCTCTGTCGCCAAGTCTCCATCTTTCATCCTTAGGTTATATAGCTTTTTCCGTAGGAACAGTTTATTCACCAAAGACTTAGATTGGTACAAATTCCCCAACATGTCCCACAAATCCTTTTTCAAAGCTTCCCCTGATACATTCAACAATGTTGAATGTGAGACACATAATCATGTTGTTCTCTTTGCCTTCTGATCCAACTTCACCTAGTGTTCAGCTAACATTGTTGTTGGTTTAGTACCCAGATCCACTAATCTTTATCCACCAGCAAATCCTCCATCTTGATTTTCCACAACTCAAAATTATGACCATTAAATTTCTCAATCTCTATCTTTCCAATACTCGCCACTTCTTTCACCACAAGAATCGATCCCTCAGATCTCCCATTGAACAGGATCTACCACATGCCCGAGGAAAAACCCCTCAGTAGAAAAGGCATCCCCTTGAAGCCAAAATAGCTCTAATACCAAATGTAGGTTTTAACTCGTATAGAAATGACTTGCATATGAATTCTAAAAATAGAAAATAAACAATGGTGAGAGTGCATAAAACAGATATACATATAGATTTTCCCCTAGATCCCAAACCTTGACTACCAGATTGATTTTTCATTATATTCATTTCAATGTTACAATACATATATATACATGCCAAAGCATCCATAAACCCCAATCAATTAGCCCTGTATTAGAACATAACCGTAGTTCCCTTGACTGGATCTACAAAATACCATAGACAGTAAACTATCATGTCCAAAACCATGTGCAAAATCCATGCACAAAACCATAGGTAGGTCCACCCACCTAATATAGGGTCCAAAAAAAATTCCAAGGCACTACCGTGGACCCTGTGCAGGGGGGTTATCGCCCCTTACATACCCCCCGACAAGGGAGGTAGCCAGCCCCCCGAATGTGGGGTAGTGATGGAGAGAATATAACACAACCTAACACTTTTGAAGTAGAGCCTTGGATTTTGCAAGTTATAGCGTCATGGAAAGAAGCATATAGCACTGGAAGGATCAAATTCAACATAGTCAGTGGCATCTTATTGGAAGTAATTGTCTAGCAAAGCAAGGATAGAAAGATTTGGACCATCTAGCACTTCATAGGTCATGTAGTTACCTCTTGACATCATGTTGAAATAGTCTTTTAGTAGGAAAGTATCCTTGATACAAAATTTCTTCTTAATATGGAAGAATCTTTTTGACATGAAAAGAGTATATGGAGGCAGTATCAAAAGAATTCTAGAATTTTGAAAATATGAAAATAGTTAATAAGTAGCATGAAGGCATAATTGAGGCATTTCTCATCTTAAAGGAGGAATGTCATCTTCAAAGAAGGAAGCAGGTATTTCAAAAATAAGTTGACTAGATAATAGTTTGAAGGGAAGAGGTTTGCACATCTTTAGAAAAAATCTCTTCCTTAGAAAGTATAATTCATTTCTTTATAAATATTGTAGGAAGAACTGGATGCATAAATATGCTTGCAATCATGTGCATGGTAAGTCTTGATTAAGATTGGATGAGACAAGAACACTTCCTTACAAATATTTGATACATAGAAGCATGGTACTGATCAACATCTGATATGGTCTCTTGAAGAACATAAGAAAGATAGCAATGACAACTTAAGAGAGAGTTTTAAGGACCCTAATGGATATGATATTGAAGCTTGTTGATTGTTTCATTCCTAGATACATTGATTGATGTTTGAAATTTGAAGAGCATGAAGAAGAAACTTTAGTACAAAATGAAGATAATACCATGCGAAGGGATGTTGGCTTCAAAGGGAGTTGGTAGAATAATTTTACATCATGACTAAAGGGTATTATGATTGGAAATTTTTATATTGATGATTTTTTTGAGATATGATTTAGCTACCAGTAAGAATATATTACAACAGTATTGGCTAGAAAGATAATAGTTATATGATATATTTTAGCTTCAGTCAATTCAAATAGCATATGGATTGAACGAATAGCATTGGTAATGTCTTAGACGAATATATATGGCATAATGTGTACTTCATAAAGGTGGAAAAGCTTGCAAGTCAGGAAACAACATGTTTCTAATGATGTATTTGATGTTGACCTAGAAGAAGTTCACTTTCCCAGTTGGATAGAAAGCGCTACAATTAGCTCTCATTAGAGAACTTTTGAGGTCTAAAATGGGCCTTCTAATAAAAATGTACGACCAATATAAACTTTATAAGAACCAATATGATTCAAAATAATGATGTCAACCATGAGGGATGATTCACCATTTTTGGCGTAAAAAAGTAAAAAGATTAAAAAATAATAAAATAATAAAACTATTTTTTCAACTTGTATTTTCAACTTATATCCCTAAGGTTTTACTCAAACTTCGAGCGGGATTACTCATTAGATGCAAAATTTAATTCTTCGTCCAAGGTGTGCCCATGTTTCATACTTTTTATGGACCCTGCTACACAAAAAATGAGAAATACATGAAAAAGATGTGATTTCAATCACGTTTTTCATGTATTTCTCATTTTTCATGTAGAAAGGCCCATCAAAAGTATGAAACATGGGTACTCCTTAAATGAGGAATCAAATTATGCATCCAACAAATGTTCCCGCTGGAAATTTGAGTAAACCCATAGGGAGATAAGTTGAAAAAGTAGTTTTTTTCTTTTTTCCCTCTAAAATTTGATGATGTAATCTAATCTTATTTTATTGTTTCCACTTTTATTTTATAATTTCCTTAGGAGACCCATTTTAGACCTCAAAATTCCCCTAATAACATTCATCAGTTTAACAAAATAATTTTGATGACAAAGAGGCTACAAATGATGGCTGACAGAAAGTGATATAAACGGTTAATGGCAAGAACCCTTGCATGAAGATAAAGAAAGAGTTTGGCTCCATAAAATCCATGAAGGTTGAAGCTCGGGCATAATATGATAATGCAAGATAGGAACCCTTGCAACTACTACTAACTTATCAATGGAATAATAAGTAGTCAATGAATAAGACAATATGAATCTTATGATTGACACTAGCTAAGGATTGTAATAATGTCTCCCCGATTGAGAGGGAGTAAAGATATCCTCCCTAGTTGAGAGGGAGTGATGAGGAACATCGTATTCTCCATGTGTCATGCACTAGACCAGGACTAACAGTCATAATTCTAGTGAATAAACTCGTAGGGAGAATAGAGGATTGGATAAGCATCTAGGACTGGTACTCCTTAAGGATTTGGAATCCAAGATAGGAAGTATTCTTGTGCACTGATACTCTTTGAAGATATGACAAGGTATCCAAGATAAGAATAGTCGAGCAGGACTAATATTCTTTGATGATTGTGAATCTAAGCTAAGAATAGTCCTGGAAGGACATAACTGGTAAATATTCGAATGGGGTATGTTCATTAAGATTGTGGTGTTTTTGCCCATATGTATGTCTCCAAGCATTGTACTCTAATATAGTGGAGAGTTAGAGCTTGTTATTCAAGTCCTTTCTATATTAAAAATTGACAATGTTTCTTATGGTGTTGATGCTTGAAGATGGCTTATCAATACGACTCTTCTTATGACAAAATTTCAATTTGAGAGTATTCGTGTACTAGTTATGTAATCATGGATACCTACCTAGTTAAGTGGGAGTGTTGGAAAATGTAGCAAGGTTTGGTATTCATAATTATAATTGTTACTTATGTCATTGTATATATTTTATTTAAGAAGCAAAAGAAAGAAACATAAATTTTATTTTCCAAGCATGTGTTTCATGCTTAAGTCAAATTTCTATTTAGGTCAAGCATGTTCTACATGATTCTAGGATTTATTGAGTCAAATAATTTTTTTGACAAGTAAAATTAGTGTACTTGAGTCAAGTCCTAATTGGAATTTGAAAGAAAGTGGAAAAAGAATTTTATTTGAGTCAAAAAATTCAATTGTTTCACCACAAGACCAAGCCGGCCCTACCTAGACATGTTAGCCCTAGAAGGAACCCATATGAGCTTTCGAATGTGTATATATAAGCATAGTTCGACCTCATTTGGAGACAATAAAGAAAGTTAAAATTTTGTGCCAATGAGAGAGAAAACCAGTGAATAAGTTAAGGAGAAATTAAAAGGGTCAAAGAAGGAAGAATTATGCCACACATAAGAGGAATATTCCCTAGCCACACGTGGAAAAAATTCAAGAATTACAAGGGCCAAAAATTGCAGACCTACAATATGTGCCAAAATTATATTGCAAGGGGCCAAAATTAGAGGCTTGACCAGATTTGGAAGGCTTTGACTTGAGTTGATTTTAACTTGTTGAAGAGCTTGAAAGGAGGGTTGACTTAGGTCTTGTGGGAGGTCTTGGTCATGGAGTTTGGCTATTAGATTTCTCACTTTGATCTAATTCTATAAGAAGAGAATATTTGAATGTTTTCCCCCTTGTGGGGTTTTTCCCTAGCTTGGAGCCTATATCTTGCATTCATTGTCATTTTGTATCTTCATGGTTTATTTTTTTGGTAATTGTTTGATGAAAATAACATAATAAAATTAATAATAAGTCAACATATATTCACAATAATTTATCAAGTAAAGAGAAATGAACCAACCCTAATTGTTTTCCTAGTGATCTCAACAATGTATCAGAGCTAAGGTGAAGAAAAGGCAACTTGAAGATCACTCTTGTTGGCATAAGTGGAAGACATTCATCATAGCTACTTTAGAGAACATCATTTTCTAAAATAAAAAGGAAGGGCATAATGAAGAAGGCTCAAAGGGAGACTACTGCGTTAGCTATTAATCTCTCTCTATCATTAAAGGCTCTTGGTTACTCATCATATTTTTGAATAATATCATTATCTTATCAATCTCTCTCTATTTGAACCTCTCTGATTATCACTCATTTTGAAAGACATCACTACAATAATACATCACCTAAAAATCATAAATATTCTACACTCTTGGAAGCATCATCATTCATCTTTGGAGCAGCTTGAAGATATTATTGTACCTACCATCTATAAGTCATCATTTAAGGACATCTTTGAAGTATCTTGGAAATCTTGAAGCATTAAGACATTTGAAGACATCACCATCAAGCAAGATAATATTTTCACAACTAAGTTTATATTATTCTCTATGTATCAATCTTCAAACCAAATGAATTCATTTTGTAAGGAACGCAGCAAACTCTATGGGTCATAAAAATTTCAAGCATGGAAGAAGAGAATAGATTTGGTGCTCATAGAAAATGAAGTCATGGACTATGTTATAGGCAAAGTTATAGAACCCGAAAAGGATAGGACTCAAGAATTCGCCAAGTATACTAAAGGAGAAGTGAGGACTTAAATGATTCTCATTGAATCCATCAAAGATAATCTTATGCCCTTTGTTTCATATTTGGGTTCATATAAATAAATCTATGACAAGTTGGTAAAACATTATTCAGTCAGTATCACAGGGAAGAAAATATCTATGAGGAATTGACTTACAAAACAAGATTATCAAATGATAAATATTTGGCCTCATATATTATAAAGGTCTCACAGTTTAAGGATCAACTGCAAGGACTTGGAGAAGTTGTTTATGATTCTAAATTAAAAACTTATATACTTAAGGCTTTACCTTCATAATGGAGTAGTTTTGTGACAAGCATCTATTCAAGAAAGGACACTCCAAATTTCGATGAGTTGTGGTCTTTGTGTATTCTAGAAAAGAAAGGATTGAAAGCCAAGGACAACACTAAAACCAATGAAAAGTCTCAATATTTTGTTGCTAGATCTAAGAAGAAGAATGAAAATTTTTGTTAAGTTTGAACCTCGTCGAAAGTTCAAAAACAAAAACAATCAGCCAAATACATGACAAGATATGTCCAAAGTACAATGCTTTGGGCACAATTAATATGGACACTTTAAAAGGTATTTTCCTAAGGATCCTAAAAACAAGAAGAAAAATAAAATAAATCAAATAAGTGGAGCTCATATTGAAGAAGAGAATGAATAACCTTAAAATAATTCAAAGAATGAAGATTCTAAGGTTCTCTATTATTGAAGAGATCCACCTTACGAAGTTTACTAGCATCATGTTTTCTCTTTTATTAGAATTTGGTAGTTAGAGTAGTATGCGTGGTTACTTTTGAAGTATAGTCTTGGATTTTTCAATTTATAGCGTCATGGAAAGAAGCATATAGCACTAGAAGGATCAAATTCAACATAGTCAATTGCACCTTATTGGAAGAAATCGTCTAGCAAAGTATGGATAGAAATATTTGGACCATCTAGCACTTCATAAGTCATGTAGTTACCTCTTAACATCATGTTGAGGTAGTCTTTTAGTAGGAAAGAATCACAAGTATCCTTGATACAAAGGTTCTTCGACATATGGAAGAATCATTGTGACATGACAAGAGTATATGGAGGCAGTATCAATAGAAGTCTAGAATTTTGAAAATATGAACACTGTCAAGAAGTAGCATGAAGGCATAATTGAGGAATTTATCATCTTAAAGGAGGAATATCATCTTCAAAGAAGGAAGCAATTATTTCAAAAAGAAGTTAACTAGATGGAAATTTGAAGGGAAGAGGTCTACACATCTTTAGAAAAGAGATCTTCCTTAGAAAGTATAATTCATTTCTTTAGAAATATTGTAGGAAGAACTTGATGTAGAAATATGATTGCAATCATGTGTGTGGTAATTCTTGATTGAGAGTGTATGTGACAATAACTCTTCCATATAAATATTTGATACATAGAAGCATGGTTGATTAACATCTGATATGGTCTCTTGAAGAACGTAAGAAATATAACAATGACAACTTCAAAGGGAGTTGTGAGTACCCTAATGTATATGATATTGAAGCTTGTAACATAATACCATGCGAAGGGATGTTGACTTTAGAGGGGGTTGGCGGCATAATTTGACGTCATGGCTAAAGGGTATTATGATCGGAAATTTTTATATTGATGATTTATTTGAGATGTGATTTGGCTACCTATAAGAATATATTACAACAGTAGAGGCTGGAAATATAATAATTATATGATATTTTTTAGCTTAAGTCAATTCAAAGAGCGTATGGATTGAATGGATAGCATTGGTAATGGCTTAAAAAAAATATATGGCATAAATGTGTACTTCATAAAGGTAGAAAAGGTTGCAAGTCATGAAACAACATGTTGGTCATGATGGATTTGATGTTGACCTAGAAGAAGTTCACTTTCCCAGTTTTATAGAAATAGTTATAATTAGCTCTACATTGATTGTTTTGAAAAAATAATTTTGATGACAAAGAGGCTATAAATGATGGTTGACAGAAAGTGATATAAAAGGTTAATGGTAAGAACCCTGCCATGAAGATAGAGAAAGAGTTCAGCACCATAACATCCATGAAGTTCGAAGCCTGGGTATGATATGATGGTGCAAGATAGGATCCCTTGCAGATGCCACTAAGATATCAATGGAATAATTAGTAGCCAATGAATAAGACAAGACGAAGCTTATGATTAAGACTATCTAAGGATTGTGATAATGTCTCCCTAGTTGAGAGGAAGTAAAGATCTCCTCCCTAGTTGAGAGGGAGTGATGAGAAACATCACATTCTCCATGTGTCATGCACTATACCAAGACTAACAATGATAATTCTAGTGAAAAAAACTCGTAGGGAGAACAGAGGATTGGATAAGCATCTGGGGCTGGTACTCCTTGAGGATTATGAATCCAAGATAGGAAGTAGTCTCGTGCACTAATACTCTTTGAATATATGATAGGGTATCCAAGATAATAATAGTTGAAGAGAACTGATATTATTTGAGGATTGGGAATCTAAAATAAGAATAGTTATGGAAGGACATACCTGGTAAATATTCGGATGGGGGTATGTTCGTTGACAGGTTATGTTGTTGGTATCCATATGTATGCCTCCAAGCATTGTGCTCTAAAATAGTGGAGAGTTAGAGCATGTTATCAAAGGCCTTTCTATATTGTAATTTGACAATGTTGGTTATGGTGTTGATACTTGAAGATGGCTTCTCAATCCAACTCTTCTTATGAGAAAATTTCAATTTGAGAGTAGTTGTGTACCAGTGATGTAATTATGAATACCTCCTTAGTTAAGTGGGAATGTTGGAAAATGTAACAAGATTTTGTCTTCATAATTATCATTTTTAGTTATGTCATTATATATATTTTATGTAAGAAGAAAAATAAGAAAAATAAATTTAATTTTCCAAGCATGGGCTTCATGCTCAAGTCAAATTTTTATTTAGGTCAAGCATGTTCTTCATGCTTCTAGGATTTATTGATTCAAAAAAAAAAAAAATCAGCAGTCAAATTATTGTACTTGAGTCAAGTCCTAATTGGAATTTGAAATAAAGTTGAAAAAAATTATTTGAGTCAGAAATGTCAATTTTTCCCCATAAACCCAAGTCGGCACTGCCTAGACAAGTTAGCCCTAGAAGGAACCCATTCAACCATTTGGATGTGTATATACAAAGGATAGTTCGACCTCATTTTGAGACAAGAAAGAAAGTTCAAATTTTGTGCCAAGAAGAGAGATAAAACCGGTAAAAAAGTTAAGGAAAAAGAAAAAGGGTCAAAGAAGGAAGAATTATTCCACAAATACGAAGAATCTACCCTAGAATCGACCACACGTGGAAAAAAATCAAGAATTACAAGGGCCAAAAATTGCAGACCTACAGTAGGTGCTGAAATTCTATTGCAAGGGGCCAAAAATTGAAGGTTTGACCAAATTTGGAAGGCTTTGACTTGAGTTGATTTTAACTTGTTGGAAGAGCTTAAAAGGAGGGTTGACTTGGGTAATGTGGGAGGTCTTGGTCTTGGATTTTTCTTCTTGTATTTATCACTTTGATATATTTCTATAAGAAGAGAATATTTGACTGTGTTTCCTCCCTTGTGGGGTTTTTCCCTGGCTTAGAGCCTATATCTTGTCTTCATTGTCATTTTTTGATCTTCATGGTTTATGTTTTCAGTAATTGTTTGATGAAAAGAACATACTAAAAGTAATAAGAAGTCAACATATATTCACAAGCAATTATCAAGTAAAGAGAAATATACCCTAATTATTGACCTAGTCATTTCTCAACATTGTATCAGAGCTAAGGTGAAGAAAAGGCAACTTGAAGATCACTCTTGTTGGCATAAGTGGAAGAAATTCAACATCATACCTTGGATAACATCATTTTCTAAAAGAACAAGGAAGGGCATAACAAAGAAGGCTCAAAGGGAGACTACTAAATTAGTTATTCATCTCTCTCTATCATTAAAGGCTCTTTGTTATTCATCATCCTTTTGAATAATATCATTATCTTATCAATCTCTCTCTCTTGCAAGCTCTCTGATTATCACTCATTTGAAAGACATCCCAAAATAATACATCACCTAAAAATCATAAATATTCTATACTCTTGGAAGAATCATCATTCATCTTTGGAGCAGCTTGAAGATATTATTGTATCTACCATCCTAGAAGTCATCATTCAAGGACATCTTTGAAGTCTCTTGGAAATATTGAAGCATCGAGACATTTGAAGACATAATCATCAAGCAGGATATTCTTTTGACAAGTAAGTATTCATTATTCTCTATGTCTCAATCTTCAAATCAAATGACTTCATTTTGTAAGGAAGGCAACAAACTCGATGAGTCATCAAACTTTCAAGCATGGAAGAGGAGAATAGATTTGGTGCTCATAGAAAATGAAGTCATGGACTATGTTCTAGGAAACTTTATAGAACCAGAAAAGGGTAGGACTCGAGTTGGCCAAGTAAACTAAAGGAAAAGTGAGGGCTTCAAGGATTCTCATTGAATCCATCAAAGATCATCTTATGCCCTTTGTTGCAGATTTGAGCTCATATAAATAAATCTATGACAAGTTGGTAAAACTTTATTTAGTTGATACCACAGGACAGGAAATATCTATGAGGAATCGACTTTACAAAACAAGGTTATTGAAGGATGAATATCTGGCCTCATATATTATAAAGGTCTCACAGTTGGAGGATCAACTACAAGGACTTGAAAAGTTGTTTCTGGTTTTGAATTAAAAACTTGTGTACTCAATTATTTACCTTCATAATGGATTATTTTTGTGACAAGCATCTATTCAAGAAAGGACATTCAAAATTTCGATGAGCTATGGGTTTTGTGTATTCTAGAAGAACCAAGCTTGAAATCCAAGGATGACACCAAACCCAATGAAAATTCTCAATATTTTGTTTCTAGGTCTAAGAAGGAGAATGGAAAGTTGCAGAAATTTGAACCTTGTCAAAAGTGCAAAAACAACAACAATCAGCCACGTGCAAGACAAGATATATCTAAAGTACAATGCTTTGGGTGCAACAAATATGGATACCTTAAAATAGATTGTCCTAAGGATCCTAAAATTAGGCATAACGATAAAAGGAAGGAAATATGTGGAGCTCATAATGCCAGAGAGAATGAAAAACCTAAAAAAAAAATGAAGAATGAAAATCCTAAAGATCTCTATTATTGAAGAGCTCCACCTTAACAGGTTTACTGGCAGCTTGTTTTCTCTTTTATTAGAAGTTGGTGGTTAGAGTAGCATATGTAGTTAACTGTGAAGTAGAGTCTTAGATTTTGCAATTTATAGCATCATGGAAAGAAGCATATAGAATTGGAAGGATCTAAGTCCACATAGTCAGTTGCATCTTATTGGAAGCATTCATCTAGCAAAGCAGGGATAGAAATATTTGGACCATCTAGCACTTCACAGGTCATGTATTTATCTCTTGACATCATGTTGAAGGAGTCTTTTAGCAGGAAAATATCACAAGTATCCTTAATACAAAGGTTCTTTAGCATATGGAAGAATCATTGTGACATGACAAGCGTATATGGAGGCAGTATCAATAGTAGTCTAGAAGTTTGAAAATATGAAGATAGTCAAGAAGTAGCACAAATGCATAATTGAGGCATTTCTCATCTTAAAGGAGGAATATCATCTTCAAAGAAGGAATTAGTTTGTTAAAAAAGAGGTTAACTAGATGGAATTTTGAAGGGAAAAGGTATGCACATCTTTAGAAAAGAGCTCTCCATTAGAAAGTAGAATTCATTTCTTTATAATTATTGTAGGAAGAGTTGGATGCAGAAATATGCTTACAATAATGTGCACGGTATGTCTTGGTTAGGATTGGATTAGAGAAGAACTCTTACATACAGTTATTCCATACATAGAATCATGGTATTGATCAACATCCAATTGGTCTCTTAAAGAATGTAAGAAATATAGCAATGAAAAATTTAGGAGTTGTGAAGACCATAATGGATATAATATCAAATCTTGTTGATTGGTTCATTCCTAGAACACATTGAATGATGTTTGAAAGTTGAAGAGCATGAAGAAGAAACTTCAATACAAGATGAAGATAAGACTATGCAAAGGTTTTTTGACTTCAGAGGAGATGGTAGCATAATTTGACATCATGACTAAAGGGTATTATGATTGGAAATTTTGATATTGATGATTTGTTTGAGATATGATTTGGCTACTTGGAAGAATATATTGCAGTAGTATAGGCTGAAATTATAGCAGTTATATGATAATGTTTAGCTTAACTCAATTCAAAGATCATATGGATTGAATGGATAACATTCGTAATGGCTTAGAAGAATATATGGAAGAAATGTGTACTTCATAAAGGAAGAAAAGGTAGCAAGTCACAAAATAACCTATTGGTCATGATGGATTTGATGTTGACCTAGAAGAAGTTCACTTCATAGTTGGATAGAAAGAGCTACAATTAGCTCTACATCAATTCATTTGGCAAGATACGTTTGATGACAAAGAGGCTATAAATGATGGTTTATGGAAAGTGATAAAAAATTAATGGAAAGAACCCTGTAATGAATATAGAAAAAGGGTTTGGCTCCATAACATCCAGGAAATTCGAAGCTCGGGTATGATATGATGATGTGAGAAAGGAGCCCTTGCAGCTACTACTAATATATCCACAAAAAAATAAGTAGTGGATGAATAAGACAAGATGAAGCTTATGATTGAGACTAGCTAAGGATTCTGATGATGTCTCCTTCATTGAGAGGTAGTAAATATCTCCTCCCCGGTTGAGTGGGAGTGATGAGGAACGCAGTATTCTCCATGTGTCATGCATTAGACCGGGATTCACAGTGGTAAGTCAAGTGAAGTAACTGGTAGGGAGAATATAGGATTGGATAAGCATCTAGGACTTGTACTCCTTGAGTATTTGGAATCCATGATATGAAGTAGTCCCGCGGACTGTTACTCTTTGAAGATATGATATGGTATCTAAGATAAGAGTAATCAAAGAGGACCAATATTGTTTGAGGATTGGGAATCCAAGATAAGAATAGTCCCGAAAGTACATACCATATGAACATTTGGATGGGGTATGTACCTTGAGAGGTTGTGGCATTGGTGTATACGTGTATGCCTCCCAGCATTGTGCTCTAATCTAGTGGAAAGTTATATCTTATTAGTCAAGGCCTTGCGATATTGAAATTTGACAATGTTGGTTATGATGTTGATTCTTGAAGATGGCTTATCAACCTAAATCTTCTTATCAGAAAATTTTAATTTGAGAGTATTCTTGTACCAGTTATGTAATTTTGAATACCTCCCTAGTTAAGAGGGAGTGGTTGAAAGTGTAACTAAGTTTGGTCTTCATAATTATAATTGTACTTATGTCATTATATATCTTTCATGTAAGAAGCAAAAGAAGAAAAATAATTTTTATTTTCCAAGCATGGGTTTCTTGCTTAAGTCAAATTTTATATAGGTCAATCATATTCTTCATGCTTCTAGGGTTTATTGTGTCAAAAAAAAATTATCATACTTCAAATTATTATACAACAGTCAAGTCCTAATTGGAATTTTGAAAGAAAGTGGAAAAAGAATTTTATGGGTCAAAAATGTTATTTTTTCCCCACGAGACAAAGTCGGCTCTGCCTGCACAAGTCAACCTTAGAAGGAACCTATTCGACCTACTGGATGTGTATATATAAAGGACAGTTTGACCTCATTTGGAGGTAAGAAATCAAGTTCGAATTCTACGCCAAAAAGAGAGAGAAAACCAGTGAAAAAGTCAAGGAGAAAGAACAAGAGTCAAAGAAGGAAGAATTATGCCACACATGCGAATAGTTTGCCCTAGAATCTTCCACACATGTGAAAATTTCAGGAATTACAGGGGCCGAAAATTGTAGACCTAATGTAGGGGCCGAAATTCTATTGCAAGTGACCAAAAAGCACAGGTTTAACTAGATTTGGAAGGCTTTGACTTGAGTTGATTTTAACTTGTTGGAAGAGATTGAAAGGAGGATTGACATGGGTCTTGTGGGAGATCTTGGTCTTGGTGTTTGGGTCTTGGATTTATAACTTCGATCTTATTCTATAAGAAGAGAATATTTGATTGGGTTTTCCCCCTTATGGGGTTTTGCCTTGGCTTGGGGCCTATATCTTGTGTTCATTGTATTTTTGTGATCTTCATGGTTTATGGTTTTGGTAATTGTTCCATGGAAAGAACATAATAAAAGTAATAATAAGTTGACATATATTCACAAGAAATTCTGAAGTCAAGAGATATCGACCCTAATTGTTTCCCTAGTGATTTCTCAAAAATATGGATTAGTGAGTCTAAATATGAAAAGTAATATTTATTTTGCAGTGGTCATTATAAACTTCTATCTGAACTTCTGAAGCATCTTAGCATTGTTTGAAAAACATAATATCAAGAGAAGTAGATCGAATTTTCTAACTCTAATCTCCACTTCGAAACAACTAATATTTGATCTTTGATCTCAAATCATAACATCGTGGAGAATATTCATCTTGGAAATTGCTCCAATCGACATAGCACATTGATAACAATAAATTTATCCAATGTCACTGGTGACCTCAATGATCTCCTTCAAAGTAAAACTTCTATAGATAGCTTCTGAGATTTGGTCACCTTCTTGGCACAGTCAAGAACCTCGTCTTGAGATTACTCCTGAGGCCTTTTAGCCTTTTTAGGCTTTCGTTCCTCCTAAGATTATTTTTTTTGGTATTTTGACCTCCTACAATTTGAACTGAAGTTTCTTAGTCTCCATAGACAAAACTTTGAATTTGGATGTAGAATTATCCAGGGTTTAAATAAAAGGGGTAGATCTTGGCCTTTTTTGAAATAGTCTTCATCCTTTTACAACCAAAATTGGAGTTGAAATTATTTAGCTCAAATCATGGGCACAGGGAAAATCTAGGCTTATTTTTGACGTTGCTCTTTCACCCAAGCTTTGATACCATGCCGATTTTTCAAGTATCCTCTAAATTGATAATTAATTCTTATTATTTCTTCTTAGGTTAATTATTTCATGCATTCTTATTCATCATCAAGAAATTACACATAGGATATCAATAAGAATTCTAGTAATATCATAAAGAGATAGCCACACAAGAACACAAACATGTACCATGGGAAAACCCACATGGGGGGGAAACTAAGAAACCTTTTCCTTAGACAAATTCTTCAGTTCAACAAGATACACACATATATCATCTAATCATTAAGAATGTTTGGTCAAACCGGGTCCCTGCCTCATAGTCAGACAATGAGTCTACCCATTCATAAATTTGGCCATGCACTTCCTGCAGAAATTCAATCCACAGAAAGCTGATAATACGTTAGAAATTTTATCTACACCATGCCACAGAAATTTGATCTTGTTTCATCCTTAGATATTTTATCTTGTTGTTTCATATATTTGGTCTTGTTCATTCAGAGATTCGGTCCTCATCGTACCATCAATTCATCCTCATATTTTTCCTTAAGGTGAACAAAACTTTGCCTCGGAAGAGACTTCTTCTCTACTTTATATTGACTTCTTTTCTACCTCAAATCACATTCTTCTTTGACTCATAGAAGTCCTTTTTATCTACCTCGGGCCATCTTGTTGCCTTAGGATATTTGAATTCCTTGATTGATGAGGAGTTCCAATGGCACATATATATAGTGATTATGCTAGTTGAATGGGTGCATCTACATTGGGGCCAACTTGATTAGGAGGAGGGCCAACTTTGCTTGTTTGGAGCCAAAAATTCAAATATCCAAAATTCAAATTTTTATTTTTAAAGAATCAACATAACGACCATTTCATTTACTTTTATTTCTTGAAAAGGTCATGAAGAACATTCCTTATTTATTATTTCAAACACATCAATAGTTAAAATATTAATTATGAAGACCAGCCATAGCTACAAAATTCAAGAGTCACCTCTACCACCTCCTACCTTTTATAGTTGATTTTTAATTTTTCCCCTATCAGCCATGTCCCCTACCTCTCATTTCTCCTTTCCCTCACCTTCACTCAATTTTTGTCATTCTCTAAGAAGTGGCCAATCACCATCCCTTCCTTGCTAGGGAAAAATTGTCGACCTTTGTTTCAATGAATGTGTTGCTTACTTGGACACCAAGATCACCATGCTCATATCTCCCAAAACTTCCATTATGAACCCCCATGGTCAAGTAAGTGTAAATATTACCCTCTTACCCCTACTTTCATATTTCTTTTTTGATATCTCTATCATAATCTCACTATTGTTTTTCTTTCATGATAGATAAATTTACCACATTTACTTTCATTGTTTAATTGTTATCCTACTTTCGTAATAGCCACTAACTTGCCCAAGTTTCATTTCATAGTCTCACTCCTAGTCTACTAACATGGTAGTTATACTTATTGTTACACAGTATTTTGTTACACCTCCTGTTCACTTCCTGTTCCATATCCCAAAGTGCCAAAACATTGACAATTGTGCCACATATCCATCATGATATACAGACAAAACCCTCCCTCAAGAACCAAAGGAAAACTGCCCTGGGTCAATTCTGAAGAAGGTTAGCTAAAACCCTAATTGTTAGGGCAAGCGTGTTTTTATCCACTACCTACCCATGTTGATGGTAGGTTGCTCTACTTTACCCTAGCACAGCCAATGCATGTTTTGATATGAAAACCCATGTTGAACCTCTTCTGGTAGGTTTTCCCAAACTAGAGGAGAAGCTTCGTGCACTAGAAACTTCGAGAACAACAAACTGGATATTGGTTGTTGTTGATACGATCAATCTCTCCCATTTTGAGCTCTTGATATTATCATTATGGGTTTTCCCCTTGATATGTGGACCTTTCTCCCTCTTTTGTGGATCCCTAACTCCTTCTCCATTCCTATAAATCAACTCCCTTCCATCCCCAAATGGTTGGTCATTGATTTCCTGCATTCCTATACTGAGATTATGCCCAAATGCTGACCATTCTAACTTGAAGAATAAGTGCTTGACGAGTATTTGCTTGGACTTGGACATCCATAAAAAGGAGGTCTCCAACATCAAGGCATAGGTTGTATGCTTCCCTTTTTAGCTTATTAATATATAAATCTGATGTTCACTTCCCATAATTGTGTAAATATTTATGCTTTTAGCTTAATACTCCTTGATCTATTAAGTAGGCTATTTTTTTATGTATGCCATATATGCTCTTGTACCTTGTAATTTTATTTGGTCTTTCTTGAAGTTACTCGAACATGAAAAACAAGTAAGAAGCGGGATTGGAAGCAAAGGAATCAAATTCATCTCCAAAGGATCGAGTGATTAGCATCAGAGTGGGGTAGGCTAATCTCTCTATATATTTGTTAAACATAATCTAGGAAAGTGTATGTTAGTTTGTTTAGTTTGTTGCTAGACCCACTCATTGGGCTAGAGGGAGCGTCTATGTCTACAAAGAGGATTTACCTTCACAACAAAATGGAAACTCCGTTGGGTAAGTTATGGCCACTTCATCCTCTTTTTCAATCTGACCTCTTGATCAGTTTGACTTAACATAGAGTTCTCAGTTATTTTGATCTTGTATAAGCCTACATAATCATTGATTTCCACCTTAGAGTGCTAAGTCTGGAGTGTTTTTTGAAATATTTTTTTCTTTTTTTCCTTATTCCTTGCCCAGCTCATTTTTTTATTTGACAATCGTGCTGCCAACACGTTTTCCTTTGAAACCGTCGCATTGATCCCTTGTTCAGCACCAGTTTGGTCATTACAGCGACGTTAATCTCAAATATTGGCAAACATTTAGGGTTTCTCTCTCCAAATGCAGTGTGTCTAAGCCTCTGAGGTCTTTTTTCTTATCCTATGTGATTGGATTTATTGGTGTTTTGTTTGATTACCTTATTTGATTAGCAAATTATTGTCTTTTTGAGATTTCAAGTGTTTGAGTGAAATTGGTTTGATTTTAGGGTTTGTAGGTCATTTGATTGTCATTTTCCGCTTGTAAGTGTCACTGATTTTGTGGTTTGTTGATTGGTTAGATCTAGTTATCTGTTAAAATCATTCAAAACATTGGTTTGCATTAGTTTTGGTTTGTCTTTTACAAAATTGTTTTTTAATTGTGGTAGGTCATCTTGCATTTGAAATCCATCTTTGTTATTCATCAAGCATAGGTTACATTGCCTGGTTTACAAACTGAAAAGAGTGCATTTTGTTTATCCATTCAAAAGAGAAAAGTGAAAGACATTTTCATTGAGTGCTTTTGGATTTGATTTGGTGTTGCTTTGATTGCTACATCATTTGCATTAGGAACATTTGAATCAAAAATCTCATTTTTTTTCTTTAGTTTAAGCTTAATTTCGTTAGAGCATCTAAAATCAAAAATAACATCATTCAGATAAAGTGAATTTTAGTCAAGTAAAATTCATTTTTCTTTCGATAGATTGTATATTGGATAGTAAAAGTGAAGTTTAGTTTTTACTGTTGCATATTTCATTTGGAAAGAAAAGTTAGTGGAGGCATGTTCTTTGATTCATTCTTTTGTCTGATGCATTAATTGATTGAATTTTCTTCCCTTGTTAGTATAGCATTCGTCGAAGTGAAAAGTTTCATTTTCTCATTTAGTTGCATTTTAGGATTCAAGTGACATCATTTGAGCCCAAAATTGAAACATAATTCAAGAACAACACTAAAATTTATTGAATTGGTGTAAGGAGAATTTGGAACTTAATGCAAACATTTAGAGGTCTAGGCTAGAGATGTGTATCGGCATCTATAAACCTAGCAGCTATCATTATCTTCAAACATTGTATCCCAAGGGTGAAATCTCATTCCATGTACCGAAGTATATAAGAGGTTCTCCAGTACTCTTAGGTATATCAAAGGCACTCCAGTATGGCAATTATATGGGAACAATCTCATTGAACGGTTATGCATTAGACAGCGCTAACAGAGACTTGTGTTCCCTATACCATCGCGTATATATTGGGAGACCCCACTAGGTTGATATCCTTTAGCCACATGTAACTGAGTCATCTGCCTTGTATATGTGATACACCGAACAAAACATTTGAGGAGATCGGCCACCATATGTTAAGTCCTTAGTTTTAGCTAAAGTGTATATAGCAGTTCATGGATATTTGATAAACCTTCTTGCCTAGTACACCCTTTTTTATTTATTTCTTGTTTTTAAGTTCTAAAATTTAATTTCCCACGATAACATGACTTACCTATGTAGTTATCCTTGACCTCACATTACCTTATTAATAGTAAATTTTAATTGTAAGCTCAAATCAACCACCTCCTTTTGTTTTTGAGAGAAGTTCATTGTGGTTGAACCACTAGGTTTGCCTTACATATCCCCTTCATCATATAACACTAAAGGGTCATCGCAAGGAGTCCATCCTAATATTTCACATTCACTTGAAGCCCAAGGTTTTGAACTTGGAATTATCCCAAGCATTCAGCCTCTTGCTTCTCGTACTCCACCTCGAGACTCTTCATCTCAGGAATATGACCCAGAAACTCCTAAGTTTCCGCAGAGGTATTTATTATTCCCTCTTAATCCTATTTTTCATCCATTAGTCATATCTCCTCAACTGACGTATAGTCCATACGATAATTCCATTGTACCTTTGGATCTTTCTCCATGATCATCGTGGATTCCCCCTCGCTAATTGTTTCCACCCATGGCATCAGAAGGTGAGTTTCCAACCTCTCGTCGAGATCCTCCTTTAGAAGTCTCAGCCACTCACAATCCTGGTGTTGGCAATGATTCTGAATATAACTTTCCACCTGAAGGCTTTCTGTATGTGGGAAGTGTGCCACCTCCACCACCGCCTAAAAACAGTGAACCTTTGTTTCCACCAGGTTACACCTCTTTGGCTTAATTGGTTTCAGGTACTCCAAGTGTGTCTTCACTTTATCATAATCCTATTTGGTCATCAGTGCCATGCCTACTTTCGGTCTATTTGTTTCAAGCGTGGCCTCTCAAATTCATGTAAAAATTTCAATTTCTTCAGTTCTCGTACAACCGACATTTACGGTTGGGATGGTTAATGTCCCTATAGGTTCCTCAGGTCCTCCATTAAGTGGAAAATATGCACCACCACCTATCCCACTGCGTGGGGGGCAACAACCACCTTCTCCATATGTACCTCTTGTTTCAGGGAGGAACTTATGTGAGTGGATCTCAAACTCACACTATCAAAGTTAGTTACAATGTTGGTAGTGTGCCTTATCCTAGTGGATCATCTATTCCATCTGGATCAGGCCAAATCCCGTATGAACAACCTCTTTCGACCCAGATACCATACCAACCACCATACCCTCCGTATGGATCACAACAGCCTCAAAATCCACCTTTTCATCAACAAGCAGGACCCCAAATGCAGTCTGGTTCAAATCCCTCATTTGCGACATATGGTCAACTTCAAAATCAAACCTATTAGTACCAACCTGGAACCCAACAAATTCCACAAGGAACTTTCCAACAAAAGCAGCCTTATGTACAACAAGGACCTTATGTGCAACAAGGGCATTATCAATATCCATTTTAATAGCAAGGCCAGCCCTTGCAGCAAAAAAACAAACCCTTGTACCATTAAGGCCAAACCTTATAGCAACAAGGTCAAACCCTGCAGCAACAAGGTCAAACCCTGTAGTAGCAGGTCAGCAATTTTATTACCAGGGTCAGCAGTTGCAACAGCAACCTTATACTCCTTACTCATTTCAAGTTGTTTATCCACCTTATCATTCTCAACGACCTATGATGGCTGAGTATCAACCTTACCCTGGTCAAAACCCACCTTTGTATTGTTAGAATACTTGTCAGTGGAGGTAATATCAAGCTCCTTATGGTCAAAATCTGCCACTTTGGGGTCAAAATCAATACCAACAATTTTGGAATCCACAATTTGGGCCTTAACAAAGGCCCCCCATGCCTTTCAATCCATAATTTCCATTTCTAGCAACGTTAGAACTACCAGATGTGTCAAGGCTCACAAATGACCCAATACTCCATTCGTCATATTGGCTTCCAGTTCCTACTAAGATTCCTAGTGATTGTCTAAAATTCAAAGGAAAATCTAGAGAATACCCCCAGGCCCATGTTATGACTTATCATTTATGGTGGTCATCCAACTCTTTGGTTGATGATTCCATTCGCCTACGTATTTTCCAAAGAACCTTGACAGGTGCTGCCGCGAAATGCTACATCAAGTTACCTCGAGGTGTCTTCCAAGAATTCAACACTTTGGAAATGGCCTTCCTTACCCACTTCCAGCTACCATTTTGATATGAGACTAGTACCCATCTCCTTACGTCCTTGAAATAGAATACTTCTACCCACATCTCTGATCATATCCATGAATGGAGACGTCAGTCTCGCCTTATGAAGTTCGATATACCTAATGAGATTTTAACTGAGTGGTTTACCAAATCATTCGTTAATAAAATTGCCAAGGAAATAGCTATGGGTGGTTGTGTGCCCGAAGATCAAGCCATTTCCCGTGCCCAATATCTTGATTTGGTGTATTCCCAATCTAGCACTTTTTTTGATCTCTTGCCTGGTGCTCTAAGACCATCGTCTGATCCGACATCTTCCAAACCTCCAGAGGCACCGCCTATCGATGGTATTATTGGGCCAGTGACTCAAACTTCTAGTAAATCTTTTTCTACTTCCTCGAAGAATAAATTTGTTTCAACTGCTACATCCAATTCTCCTTCAAATCCCTCCCAAAATCCAGGTAAAACCTCTGAGTTTAATGTCATTTAGTCTATCGTGGAAAACAAGACCTTCAAAGGTAAAAAGAAGGGTAAAGGAAAAGCTAAATCTGCAACCCCAAAATAGGATCCTCTGAAATCTACTGATGATGCGTCTAAACATAAGCACAAATATCCTTGTCTCATTTGTGATGAGGATCATTATACCAAGGATTGTCCCCGTCATGCTAAATTTGGCCACTTTTTAAAAGGAACCTAAGGGACAACCACTGTATTAAAAGAACATTTTCCATCACAGCAAACCCAATTGGTAGAAAAACAAAAATCTTCTACATCTTTGGGTTCTCAGGTTTATATGAGTGGAACGACACCTATTTCTATTCACTCGGTCAAAAGACTATCTGACTCCTCCCAAACAGGTGGTGGAGAAAGAATTTACTGATACACCTTCCACTTCTACTCCACCCAGTTCTGGTCATCTTCATATTGAGAGACCTAGTAATGACTCTGTTATCTGACCACCTCCTAAGGGTTTCCTTCAAAAATCATCATACAATCCGAATGTGCGAGCTGCTCAATGTTATAATATTGTCGAAGATTTATCTCAAGTGCCTTCGGCAATGTCTGCCTTGGAAGTTCTTCAGAGTTGTCCATCGCATCGAAAAGCATTACTATCTGCTATAGGAGGAATTGACCCTACTGATTCAAGTCTTATTACCTTTGACATAGAAAATCATGTTCCATGTCTTCCACATCAACTTGCCTTTTTAATCCAAGTCATTATCAAAGGGAAGACGATTCATCAGATTGTTGTTGATGAAGGTGCTTCCACCTACATCTCATACTGGAAATATATTGGCTCTCCGCCTCTCAACCAGTCTCCTAACACCTTAGAATCCTTCAATGGCAGACGATCTCGTCCATACAGTATTCTCACAAACTTGCCCATAACTTTGGAAGGGAAAACCGTTAACTTAGAAGTAAAATTCATTGATGTCAACTTGAATTATATCCTTCTACTTGGACGAAGTTGGATGCATGCTATGTTTTGTGTGGTTTCTACATTGTTTTGTGTGCTATGTTTTCCTCATGAAGGGAAAATAGTCACGTTGATCAGTTAGCTTTTTTCTCTTCTAGCTCTTCGAATGGCAATGTGCCATATGTGGGAAACACTGACATCCCTTATGAGAGTGTTGGGGTGGGTATTTTTAAAGACTCTGCTCTTATGGGAACTTTTTTCCTCCCACCTCCAAACGTCACTTCCATCAACATGACCTCCACTTCACACAATCCTTGGATCGTTCCTCATCCTGATCAAGTTGATTATTTTGGTGATGTCATTCTGCTCAACCCAACAGAACAAGCCTATCAAGTTGTTGTTTTGGCTTCAACAGCCACTTCTAAAAGTCATACTAATTTTAGTATGCACCTAGACGTGTATTCACAATCCCCTTGGCTTGGTTATTAGGATTCTCTGGATCTCTTGAACGAGACATTTCCCACTAACGAGAGTATCACCGAGGTTATGTCTCTTGAAGACACTCCCTAGAATAATGCTCATCATCGTTCCTCGTTTCTCCCAAGTCTTAGAGAGATTTCATTGTGTTTAGATACCTTTGTTTCTTATGCACTAACTCATCCACTTCAAATTCCTATTTTGGTGCATGAAGATTTGTCTGAAGGAAACATGGGGAACATTATTTCTACGATGTTGATCGACATTTATGTTAAACCAAGAATTGTCGAAAATATCCATGTCGGGGTTTCTTGTTCTCCAGATGAGATCAAGATGTACATTGCCCTTTTTAAGGAATCTTGTAATGTCTTTGCTTGGTGATATGAAGAAATGCTTGGCAGAGACCCGAGTATAGTTGTGCACGAAATACCTAATTATCTAAACGTGAAGCGTGTTCATCAACGTCTTCGCCTAGTGCAACCTAGAAAGGCAGCTACTATAAAGGGGGAAGTTGAAAAACTTATTAAGGCTATTTTCATTTACCTCATTCCATTGACAAATTAGGTTTCGAATATTGTCCCTGTGACTAAAAAACAAGGGTCTATTTGCGTTTGTGTTGATTACCTTGATATTAATCGAGTGTGTCTGAAAGATAGTTATCCAACTCCTTTTATAGACCAAATCATTTATGAGTATGCCGGGAGTGATATTTTTTATTTTATGGATGGCTTTTCTGCCTACAACCAAATTAACATTCTTCCCTCCGATCAACATAAAACTGCTTTTATTTATCCATGGGGAACCTTTGCCTAAAAAAAACTCCCTTTTGGTCTGAAAAACATTGGCACTACCTTCCAATGAGCGATGTCTTATGCGTTTCATGACATTAAACACATCGTTCAACCATATCTTGATGACTTACCAGCACTTTCTGCTAAGCGTCATGACCATCTTGACCACCTTCGAGCAATTTTTCTTCGCTATAGACACTACAATAGTTGTTTAAATCTGCATAAGTGTGTCTTTTGCATCGAATCTGGTCATCCCCTAGTGTTTGTTGTATCTAAAGAATGCATCTGGATTGAACCCCTCGAAGTAGAGGCCATTATGAATTTACCCCCTCTATCATCCTTACACCAGTTGTAGAGCTTGCAAGGGAAAGCCAATTTCCTTCATTGTTTTGTACCTAATTATGTTGAACTTTCCAAGGGATTTACTTGTTTGCTAAAAAAAGGGATCCCATTTATTTGGAATGAAATCTCTCAAATATCTTGTGATGCATTGAAGAACACCCTCATTAGTCCTCCTTTACTGCATCCCCCCAATTACCACCGCGTTTACTTCTTTTACTTTTCTATAACCGACAGTACTATTGCCATGGTATTGGTTCAAGATGATGATGATGGAAACGAACATGTGATTTACTACTTAAGTTGAAATCTTATTGACACTTGAAACTCTATATTCCCATGTCGAGAAATTGACTTTAGCATCTATTCACAGTATTCAACACTTTCGACACTATATTCTCTTGCGGAAAACCACTGTGATTTCTTACTGCAACCCCATGACCTACATTCTGACTCGTCAGTTGTTAGGGGGCAAGTATTCTAAGTAGGTCATTGTCCTTGAATAATTTTATTTGGAATTTTCTACAACCAAATCAAATAAATCACTGGTTTTCAATGAGTTAATTTGTGACCTTCCCTCTGTGACCACATCTCCAGATTTTGATGAGCTTATTCTTGATGAAACTTTCTTTCTCATCAGCACTCTTGACCCATTGTACGAGGATATCATTTCTTATCTCCAAACCCAAACTTTTTTATCACATTTGTCCAATTCTAAATGCCGTCTCATTCAACATTAGTCCCAACCCTATCAAATTACTGGTGATACTTTGAACCGTGCTGGTGTCGATTCTATCCTTCGTAGATGTTTGACGCTTGAAGAAGCTGAGAGAGTCCAAAATGACTATCACTCTGGGGCCTATGACGGTCATATGTCAGAATATGCTACTGCTCATAAAATCCTTTGTGTCGGTTACTTCTAGCCTTTGATCTTCAAAGATTGCATTTTAGCAATCCAAAAATGTCATGCTTGCCATATTTACAACCGTAAACAGCATGCCTCACCCGCACCCTTACACCCAATTGTTACCGTTGGCCCCTTTGCTAAATGGGGTATTGATTTCATGACATGTAACCCTCTCTCGGACATGGGGCATGGTTATATCATCATTGTCATTGATTATTTCACTAAATGGACCGAGGCGATGCACACATATGTCGCTGACTATAAAATTGTCGTTCAATTTATTTTCAACCATGTCATAGCTCGATTTGGTGTCCCTCAAGCCATCATTACTAATCATGGCTCTCATTTCCAACATTACATGATGGAAAATATTACTATTCAGGTGGGTTTGTGTCATGACAACTCAACTCATTATTATCCACATGCCAATGGCCAAGTTGAGGCAGTCAACAAAGTCTTGGTTACCATGCTTCAACGCACCATTGGGATGCATAAACGAAATTGGCATCTCATGTTATTTTCAGCTCTTTGGTCTTACTAAACCGCAGCTAAGAGCACCATTGGATTCACACCCTTTCATTTCATGTATGGTCTAAAGGAAACTCGTTTGATTGAGTGTGAAATTCCTTCACTGAAACTAGTTGTCGAATTACTCCATGATACCTCACCTGAAAAGGAATGTTTACTTTACCTCAAGAGGCTCAATGAAACTTGACATATTGTTGCATTAGTAATTGAAGCCTAGAAGAAATGAGTTAAGGCTCAATATGATAGAACTGTTTCTCCCCGTGTTTTTGCTAAGGGTGATTTGGTCTTATTATATGATCAATCCAATGACAAATTGGGAGCTGGAAAATTCGAACCAATGTGGCATGGGCCTTACATTGCTAAAAGAGTTTTACAAAAAGGTGCCTATGAGTTAGTCGATTATGAAGGAAATTCTTTGGCTGAGCCCCGAAACAGGGTTTACCTTAAAAAGTATTATGCATGATTTTTGTGTAAATAATTGTGTACATTAGTGTGTTTTAATTAGTGTGCAATGTGGTTTTGGTGTGTTAGTTTTCTTTTGCATATGGATCTTCCTTTTCTTACCTCGTGCTCTACTCGGTTTTCATATGTCATCCAACCATTACGTCGGTTTTGCTAATGGTGCTTGTCGTAGTACACGGAATATATATTTCGCTGCATGGGAAATATATGACCCTAATGGTGAGTTAGTGAACTTACAAGGCATATTTTTAGGTTGTATGACGAATAACATTGCTGAATATAATGTGGTTATCAAGCTTTTGTCAAAAGCTATTGTTCTTGGAATTAGAGAGTTAATCATGAAACTTGATTCACGGCTCATTATATTACATCCTAATGGACAATATTTAGTTAGAAACCCTCAAATTTTGAGAATGTATTTACAAGTTCATCTCTTGGAATGAAACTTTAATTGTATTACTTATCATCACATTCTGAGACGCATGAACACATTAACAGATGCATTGGCTAACTATGTGTTAGATAGACATTTGAGAAAGATGTAACTCATAAAACAGCATATTATAGACATGGGGAAGAGAAAAACATGTATATATATAGTGTTTTCAAAAGAGTTTTCTACATCAAAATGACAAAATATGTGCTCTGAGACACATGACTTCATAAGCATACATCAGTGCAAAAATTAAACTAGAGATTGATATTCACCCACATGGTGCTCATGATAGCACGAATTATCCCTAATAACTCATCCCAACAGGCAACGTAATCTGGCAGAAACCCTTACATTATGTCTCTGGCACCGCAATGGCACCTCATCTATCAAGGCATACTCTGGAATGCCCCTGGTTAAAGCTTCCAGGTTACGCTCTACCTCGACAATCAGATCTGCTCCATCCTCATAAGGAGCCTCCTCAATCTAGTGTGCCACTTGTCTGGCTATCGAAGAAATCCTTCAATGTCTCTCTGGTCCCACATCTGCAAATCATCATAATTCAAATATTAGTACACATACAAAAAAAAAATCAAAAACTTTGAGAAATAGTTTTTACCTGCATCAGACCATTGTGCGCTTGGTGGAAGTGGAAGATCCGGATCTCCTCGAAAATCCATGTCTGCATATTCTCAATCATAAACCATGATTACTACTGACGCAGCCATCCAAAAAATGACGGAGGGAATGACATTTCTTGGTCGCCTCCATGTCGAGGCATAAACTCACCACATCTAAGTAATCGTGGATATTTTGGCACTGGTGCATCCACTTCTATCCATTGATAACAAAAAAATGGCGCACGTTCCAGGAAGAACATCACTAAAATGGATCTGAAACTGAATTGTTTTAGACTTCCTCACTTGCACTTGGTAAGTTGGTGCTTCATACAGACCAAAAAACCCTCACTCCAATTGAAGACGGTGGGATTTAGACACTTGATTGCGTACTGAAAATGAGATTTCGTTGCTTCATGCGATGCCTGAGCCCCATTAATTCAGGCCATAGTATGCAGGATTGTTTATAGTGGGATATTTGTGATGGTATTTATATTTATCTTCCCACTTTGGGTCTTTTTTTTCCCTCGACAATGCCTTGCAATAAGCATATCAGTGCTCTCTCCTCCAGTGCACGAACCAGACAATTGAATCTATTGTCCCTTTATAGATAAGTTGATAATGAAATAAATGCCTACGACATCTATTTCGAGTTCTTGGTCCCCGATATGAATAGTTGGTGATCCACATCCCACCAACTAATCAAATGTTGTAATAACTCAGGCTGGGATCTAATCCCAGGAATCCTAGAGAACTTGAGTGCCACGCATGCTCGTAGGGCATCAATAAAATTTGGATCCTGAGCTTCTTGATGGTATTTAGCTTCATGTCCCCTTTCTTTCCATTCAACTGCCATTTTCGACTGATTATCCTATGGAAAATCAATAAAACAACATTTCATGAGCTTCCATGGAGATTAAACTCAAGAAAAACCATTCAACGTGGAGGGATTTCATAAAAAAATCACCTCAGTGCCAGCGTGACTGTGGTTAATTTTCACGTGTTTACAGCGTGATGGCCTAGTTGACCACAAGGTGAGTAGTGCAGGTCTGATGGGTAAAACCCACGTTGATCACCCTTGACAAAATGTTTTTGCAAATCCTCTTTGCATCCTGATATAAAAATGCATTAAATGAGTACCAAAATGAAGGGAATGGAGAGATCTCTTAACTGCAACAAACAGCTCGGTGAATGGTGTTCAGGATTGATCATACTCCTTGCCTGAAAATCGAGGTAAAATGAGCTAAAATTCTCTCAAATTTGCAAATTGGTGAAATGGTAAAAATTATTTACCTTTTGGCCTTTATATAACTTTTAAATAATATTTGTTACCAAATTAAGGCATATTTCACTCATTTTTAATATTTTTCCTCGAAATCGGTGATGTGTGTTTCCTTGTGCAGCGATAGGTCATGCATTGTTGGTGGCGGTGATTTATTTTGACTGGTTCAATGAGTTTTATTTTATCCCTTTTTCGGATTCACCAAAAATAAACAAAAAAGTGACCCCCTGGAGTCATTTTTAAGCTCTTTTCTAACTCTAAAAAAATGAAAAGATTGTCGAGTACTTGTCATTTCGAACTCGTTAAAGTAAATGAAATGCCGTCTACTTAGTATAAGTTTAACCCTTTTTTGGACTGACATAGACTATTGTATGAAAAAGGAATACCTTAGTCGAACAGGGCTAAGAGGTTCTCTTGGATATTGTTTTCTACCTTTTCGGGTTCAAGAGACAATTTACGAAAAAGGAACTTTGGAGTTTTCTTTTCCGCTTCTTTTTCAAACTTGCTAAACATGAAAAATATGTCAAGTTTCTCCTCTGTCAAACTCATAAAACGTAAATGACGCAGGACTTGTCATCATGACCATACTGAGTTTCTCCTTCCTAGGGCTCATAAAACTTACTAGGACAGATTCATCTGAAGGATGAACTTATATGGCAAGCATATGTTATCCCCTTCAAGCCTGCGATAAAAAACAATGGGGTACTTGTGAGAAATGGTGGGGGGAAGTGAAAGCGACCATCTCTTGTATTTTGTAAAGGTAGCATGTCACTCTTGAACATGACACTCATATTTTTCTCATGTCGGGTTTGTGACATCATCACTTAGTCACTTGCCTTCCTGGGTTTGGGAAATCCATTTTGTCTCTCATATGATTATACCACTTCATAATCATGACCTCTGATCCTATGTTGAGTCAAATGCTACAAAATTCTGGAGTCGTGTCGCCAATATGTTCAAGAGAAATCATATCTATAGTTCATTATCGTTTATACATTGTCTGACTTTCTGTCACAATCTTATATCACACTTATCTACTCTACTACATCCTTTTGTTTTGTGTCGATGATGTGGGATTCATTATGGCCCTCCTTCGACAAATCACTCCCTATCGACATCAACTCATTATCTAGGAAGATGATCTAGAAACTCCCTTCCAGTACCTTAGAGCTTGCATGCCTCAATGGCAAGTTCTTCACATTAAACGACAAGTTTACATCATTGGCCTTCGATCGGATGATTCTATGAGTGTTCGACTTCAACTTCATTATTCGCATTCGTGGATTGTGCTAATTGTACCTTGAGATTCATTCTCATTTTTGGTGGTTTCTCTCATGCCTGTTAACAATTTGCAGCATTGAACGATAATCAGGTGGCTTTCTATCATGTTCGACTTCGACACGTCTATTCACATGTTAGAATTCGTACATTGATCAGATCGAGATGGAGTGCAAGATCCTATATTCTGTCTGATAAATCCAAGTTGTGTCGAGTTATGAGTTATTCATGATTATACACATGTTTCCTATAGATAAATGGTTGTGACCATACCGTGGGTCCATATCTATGATCCTTTCTATTCGGATGGTTGCGTCCATACTATGGATCCATACACATGATCCCCTTCTATTCGGATGGTTGTGTCAATGCCATGGATTCATGTATTATTAGATGTATATTCATGTATCATTATGCATGATCATCATAGATGTGAGATATGTATATGTATATTTATATGCTTGATTTTCAAGTCTCCTGACGGTGTTGTTCTAGTCCTTGCACTGACTTGTAAAGCATCTCAGTCATTACTCCTTGTTATGCCTTCATGCTTTAGGGGGCATCTATTACATAGTATTGTGTAACACGTCCTGTTCAATTCTTGCTCCATATCCCAAAGTTCCAAAACATTGACAACTGTGCAGCATATTCATCATGATATACAAACCAAATCCTCCCCCAAGAACCAAAGGAAAACTGCGAAGGGTTAGCTAAAACCCTAATTTTTAGGGCCAGCGCGTTTTGCTCCACTATCTACTTGTGTTGATGGCAGGTTTCTCTAATTTATCCTAGAATTTTCAGCACAGGTTTTGATTTGAAAACCCGCGTTGAACCTCTTCTAGCAGGTTTTCCCAAACTAGGGGAGAAAATTCGTGCACTAGAAGCTTCAAGAACAACGAGATGGATATTGGTTGTTGTTGATATGGTCGAGATCTCCCCATTTGACCTCTTGATATTATCATTATGGGTTTTTCCCTTGATATGTGGACCTTCCTCCCTCTTTTGTTGATCCCTAACTCCCTCTCCCTTCCATCCCCAAATGGCCGGTTATTGATTGCTTGCATTCCTATACTGAGATTATGCCCAAATGTTGCTCATTCTAACTTGGAGAAGGAGTGCTTGAAGAGTCTTTGCTCGGACTTGGACATCCACCAAAAGGAGGTCTCAAACATCAAGGCATAGGTTCTATGCTTCCTTTTTTATCTTATTAATAAATACATATGATGTTCACTTCCCATAATTGTGTAAATGTTTATGCTTTTAGCTTAATACTCAATGATCTACTAAGTAGTTTATGTTTGATGTATGCCATATATTCTCTTGTACCTTGTATTTCTCTTTGATCTTTCTTGCAAGTACTCGAACGTGAAAAACAAGTAAGAAGTGAGCTTGGAAGCAAAGGAATCAAAGTCATCTCCAAAGGATCGAGCGATTAGCATCAGAGCGAGGTGGGCTACTCTCTCTCTCTGCATTTGTTAAACATAAGCTAAAAAAGTGTATGTTAGTTTGTTTAGTTTGTTGCTAGACCCACTCATTTTGCTAGGGGGGTTGTCTTTGTCTGCAGAGGGGATTTACCTCCACATCACTTACTCAACTCACTTGATGGTTTAGTTGTGTTGCTTAAAATGATAACATATTTATCCCCCTCCTCAACATGCTTTGCTTGTCATGCATTTTGTCACTTCTCATTCTTTCATTTTCTTTGTCTTATGCATGTGCAATATCATATTACATATGCAAGTGTATGATGTCTTCACTCCATGTCGAATTCAAGAACTTAGATGACACTAAACATTGGAGACTAACCCCTCACCACTTTTGCATATTAGTTCCCACTACACACAGTAGTAGAACCTTCCCCATCCATCATTATTGAAATTTGGAAGCTAAGTGAGCAACTCCCTCCTTGGAGAAGCCAAAAAAACGAAAAGGAGACCCAACTTTCCCTTGGAAAAATTAAATTCTCATGTAAAAATATTATTTTTAATGTGGGTCCAAGTCAACTCAAAAAGTACAAGTTGGCCTAAATGAGAAATTCAACCCCCAAGACCACATTTAAATAGACTATGCTTGACATCACTTGGAGGTATCACATCACACATCTCTCTTCATCATTTGGTTTGTACATCTCTGAAATACCTCATGTTGACTTCACACATGGGAAAGGGGGAGGAAAAATTATGTTGACCAATGTTGACTTTACGTTTTAGGACTATTTGACCAGCGTTGACTTGAGGAGATTTTGACTTTGACTGGTTTTGGATCTATTTTGGGAGGTCTATATGATTTGGATTTTTTTTTTTACTTTTATGGGAATTTTGATTATTGTTGACCACATATCTAAGGCATTTTTGACCAAAGGTTAACTTGATGCATTGACTAAATTTGAAGGTAGATTCTTGGACTATTTTGATTGGGTTTGACCAAGCAAGGGAAGCCAAAATATTTGTTGCTTTGACCGAAATTTTATGGGAACTTTGACCATTGAATGTTGTTGACTTTGACTTTGACAAGGCTGAAAAATTGCAAGATTGGCATTTGACTAGATTTGACTTTTTGTCTCATTATTGATTGGATATTGGATTGTTGACTTGGATAGTCAAGGATTCGACCTTTGACTAGTTGTTGGATGTACTTGGACTATGTATCTTTGTTGAACCTTTGATGAACATCTAATAGAACAAGAATTTGGTTGGGTTTTCCCCCTTGTGGGGTTTTTCCCTGGCCTTTGACCTAAATATTTGTGTCTCATTAATTGTGGTCATCTTCTATTGTGCATATTGTTTATTGTTATATCTACAATTATTGAAATTGGGCAATTGAAATTTAATTGCAAAATTGATTGCTACTATGAGAATAAATTGTTAAAAGTGATTGTTATAGCATAGAACATTGAAAAACTAACATGGTTTCAGAGCTAAGGAGAAGACAAGAGCAATCACCCGTTTGAAGAGATATTAGTTGTTGTTGAAATTTATTTGACTTGGACAAGATGTATACCTAATACTTAAAGATTGAGGAGAATTTGAATGACTCATCAAGTTTTTCTCCATAAAGGGCCAAGATAAAATTGACTTTGGAAAAGAATTATGTCATGGAATATTTTGAAGGCAAGGTACTTGAGCCTTTGAAAAATGCTTCGATTGTTGTCAAGTCCAAGCACAAGAAAGGTGAGATCAAATCTAAAAAAATTATTATTGATTCTTTGAGAGATCATTTGATCAATTATGTTTTGAAGTTGAAGAACTCTAAGGAAAATTATGATAAGTTGATTGGGATGTATGAAGTCAACAACTTGAGCCAAATTATTTCTTTGAAAAATAGACTCAAGGACATCAAAATGAACAAGGAAGAGACCATCCAAGCATACATGAGGATATCCCAACTCAAGGATCAACTTTTGACTATTGGTGAGATTGTATCTAATAAAGAGTTGGTGTTGATCACCCTTGGAGGTCAGACCTATGATTTGGGAGACATTTATTACAACCATTAGTAACAATGACAGGTTTCCCTCATTTGATGATCTATTGGGCAAGTGCACTTAAGAAGACACTAGGATGATCTCTAGAGGAAGAATTCAAAAGCATGAAGAAAGAGAACCCACTACATTTGTTGCTCAAGCCAAGAAGAGGAAAGAAAGAGGAGGGCCATCTAATTCAAGAAAGCATGCATGAGAATTCAAGAACTCGAATAGAAGAATTAGAAGAGACATGTCACAAGTTTAAAGATATAATTGCATTAAGCATGGTCATTATGCCTGAGACTATCTGGAGAATGGCAATGCTACAAGGTCCAACAATAACAACTCTGACTACAACAACAATAGGTCTAACAATAGAAGAAGAAGAGAAGCTCTTGTTGCTCATGAATAAGGTCATCATCCTCAAAAGAGATCAAGAAATGTTGAAAATGGCAACAAGAAAATCCTGATTTAATTTTCCGTTGAATTAAATTAGGAGAAAATTGTAACTCCACATCACAAGACAACAAGAATGAGTTAACTAAGTTAATTTCACTTAGTTGGATCAATTAATTCGAGTTGAAGACCTAACTTGAGTCATTTAGAGTGTTCTTAAATTTTAGGAGCCTAGGTTGAGTTTAATTTAAGTTGTAATAGTTTAATTCAGTTAAACTAATTTAATGTCAGTGAAACTAGTTCCAACTATTGGAGGAACTAGTAGGAGGTCTATCAGTGGGGTGCAACTTCATGTTTTCAACATTTAACTAATAAATCAGCCATAATTAACTCATGCATGCACGAAATTCGAGTTACCTAGTTGAGATTGGATTTCAAGGGTAGTGTACTATGAGTTGTATAATTTTCTGAGTTGTACAAGTGGTGCATGTAGTCAGAGAAGGGCCTATAGGGATTGCGCAATTCAGAATGGGGATTTCCCTAATTAATGGGATTAATTCCTTGAGAAATAGCGCAAGGAAATAGGAGTTTGGAAGCCAGGAGAGTTGGTTAATTATTCTCCAGAGTCATCTTGTGAAGCAGTGAGATAGATTGTAATTGTGCTGATATTGTTCAAGTTGAACAAGCATTGTATTTTCTTCTCTATTTTTCTGATCTAATGCAATATACAGATATGAAATGGTTTTGAACGGCAAGATTTCCCCTTAGATAAATCTCTGAGCATATGTGATTGAATTTTGTCTCATTTTTTGTGATTCCTCGATCGATTAATCATTTTCGCTGATGAGTATAATATATTCAAGTCTCTTGTTTTAGAAAATTACATAAGCAGTTTGAATCTACAAGGAATTTCTACAAGAAATCCAAGGTATGGAAATAATGTAGCTGAAACTCAATCTGAGTATTTTCTTGTTCTTTCTCTTTATATTTCCTCTCCTCCAAATTATTTTGATGGTTGGTAGATAGTGGGGTTTTCATACATTTCATTGGCTATAGAGAATTCCTCTCAAACCTAGTTGAGAGGGATTCTAATTTGAAGATAATACCTGGGGGCAATTCTACCTATCATGTGAAGGGGTTTGGATCTACTTCTTTTCATTTGAAATTGTTCAAATCATACATCTACATGATGGCATATATATGTAAGGATTAAAGAAGAACCTTGTTTCAATTTATACCATGGAATACAAGGGTTTCAATGTTGCATTCATTAATGGGAACGTCCTTTCTTGGCCAAAGAGAACTAGTATGAGAGACGCCTTCATACTTTGAACTAGAAATGAAGGACTATATAACATTTGTGGGATCCCTAAGCAATCCTTGGTTCATGATACTTCTCATCAATGTGATTGTTTGCACAGAAGATTCACTCACCTTCACTATGAAGCCTTACCTAAAGTGAGAAAGATGGTTTCTAGAATGCTCGAGGTTTGAGTAAATCATGATGGAATTTTTCAGGGATGTGCAAGTGGAAAGAAGGTCAAGGGACCATTCCCTTCAAGTAATAGAAGGACTAGTGGGATACTTCAACATATAAATTCTGATCTATATGGGCCTATGTCGGTGACTTCACTTGGTGGTTACTTGTACTATACAATATTTATGGATTACTTCTCCTGCGATAAATGGATTTCCTTCTTAAAGCACAAGGACCAAGCATTTGACATTTTTAGGGACTTCAAGGCATTGGTGGAAAATCAAAAAAGGAATAAGATCAAAGTATTTAGGTCTTACGGTGGAGGAGAATTTACTTCAAATTAATTCATCAACTTTTGCAAGAAAGTTGGAATCAAGAAGGAGACCATCATACCTTGCAACCCCGAACAAAATGGTGTAGTTGAAAGGAAGAATATTGTTGACACCTAATCATCATGATTGCGTGAATATAATGTAAATAAATAAGTAATTAATATGAACAGTCATCAGGAGATGAAGTGAACAATCTCTCCCTCATGTATATAATGAAGACCTACACGAAGGAATGAGATATAGGAACCAATTTTGGTTGAGGAGTTACTGCCTGGTCTGACATGGTGTCAGAGCCAGCTCCCAAAATATTTGTAACTCCCTTCTGCCTACTACTCTCTGTCCATTGTCCACTGCTCTCTGTCCACTATCTACTGTGCCCTTTGTCCTCTCTGTCTACTCTGCAGTCTATTCACTGTTCTTACTGCCTAAATTCAGAAAGCGTTGAGAGAGGGATGGCTTCAAAACTGGAATATTGTTTGAATATGTTTCGGTGGAATAGCTCTTGTTGTGTTTTGTTCTGGTTTCAATGGACGGTTCTCTTGCTGCGTGGCCCCAAGAGCCATCGTGAGGCTTTCATGCTAGTGATATTTTTGTTTCTTGCATCAATGTTGCACTAAATGCCATCGCAGTGAAATTTTCCTACCTGGAAATGTTTTAGGTAAAAAGGAATATTTTGATCCTTTTAGGTATGTGAATCAGACATGAGATGCCTCTCTTTCTTCATTTGTTGTTTACATGAGGCACCTTAAAAAGCCGCCATCCCTGGATTCGCATTTTTAGAGCAAAGAAATAGTAGATCTGAATTGAATCTCTAAAAAAAAAAAAAAATTGAAAATTGATTTCCCTCTTCAGCGATTTAGAAGTGCATGTGAGATTAGCAGCAATTGTGAAGAACGTTGCTCCCTTCCATAATACAGAACGCTGCTCCGTTGGAGAATGTTGCTCCTATTTTGAAGAACGCTGGTAGATATATTCAGTTTTTTTGGCTATACGTTGTTTTTGGCATTGTATTGAGTTGTTCATGGCATATGCGTTGAGGCCTGAAGTTTGAATGTTGTGTGATTTACGCTGCCTGAATATGATTTACACTGCTTGTAATATGATATTACATGGCTTTTAATATGATTTACGCTACCTGTGTGTAATATGATGTGGAATCTTCTTTATGGAGTGAAGTACGCACAGTTGTACACAAAATTTCAGTTATTTCTGTTTTGGTAGTAAGTGAAACTCTGAACACAGGTTTTCAAATATTTTGTGTCGTTGAGGGAAAGTGAAAGTCTAAACTGATAAAGACGCTATCGGCGCTATATCACGCACTACACAGGAACCATAAAAAAACAAACAAACAAACAAACAAACAAACAAACAAAATTGATGAGGAAGAGACTTGAAAATTTTTTGAGAGTGCATACCTGATCTGAATATTTCTTTGGGAAATGTTTTATATTTTCATTAAAGACAAAGAGTGTACAAAGCCCTATATGGAGAGAATGCCCCTTTGAATTGTAATTTTTTAAAAATTACCACCAGAAGTACAATTTTACTGTATATTGGCAGAAGTATTTTTCTATCAGCAGAAGTATTTTTTTCAGTATGCATTCAATCATATCTATTGTGGGAATAGTTCTCACTGGCAAAGAGAACTATCCTGAGTGGTCCCGCATGATAAAACACATGCTCATTTTCAATGAGTTGTGGAAAGGAGTGTGTGTTGGAGACGGAGACACAGAGCCAGAACAGCCTACATCAGACAAAGAGCTCGTCATTTGGGAAAACAAGAACAGCAAAGCTTATGCATTAATCGCAGCATCTGTAAATGAAGAGGTGAGTCACCATATTTCGTCATTTTCAACTGCTTTTGAAGCCTTACAAAAGCTTAAAGAACTCTATGACTCACATTCTACACTTGAAGTTGTTCAACTCATGATTAAACTCTTCACTCTTGAACTACAAACTAATTATCCTCTTGCTCTTGCATCTAGAGTAAAGTCTATAATGCATGATATAAAATCCACTAAGGTTGAAATGGATATTCTTCTTATCGCTTTTCTCAAGGCACTTTATCCTACTTACTCCAATTATCTTGAGTCACTGCAAGCAAATGGAAATCTCAAAGATATCACGTTTGACTTTCTTGTGGAAAAGTTTGCTGAAAGAGAGAAAGCTTTTGGAAAGAAGACAACCCCTGAATCTTCTGAAGAGGCTATGTGCCTTGCTCATAAAGAAAAGCATCTTGCTCAAGATTCTTCAAGAGGAAGAGGTGGTCGAAGAGGAAGAGGAAGATATTTCAGAGGTAGGGAGGCAGACACTCTCAAGGAGAAAAGGCATATTTACACTGCATACGCTGCAAAAGAAATGGATCACATGATGCCTCTACATGCAAGCTACCATGGGACAAAATTGAGTAGCAAAGAAACCAACAAAAAGGTAAAACTGATGATACAGACAAAGGTAAAGCACCTGAATCTTCTCACTATGTTGCGGCACAATGTAATATTGGAGTAAATGAAGATTTATTTAATGTTTCACTTGCTTCTTGGAAAAATGATTGGTTGCTTGATTCAGGAGCAACCTACCACATGACTCATAGAAAAGATTTTTTTGAAGCATTTACTGACAATTTTGATGGAGCAGTATACTTTGCAGACCAATCAAAAATCAATCCATCGGGGCTTGGCACAATCAGGCTTCAATTGCCTGGTCTTCCAGACTTTCTTCTGCATCATGTTCTCTATCTCCCGCAGCTCAAGAGAAACTTGTTGTCCTTGGTTCACATCCGCCAGCAAGGTCACTCCATTCATATGTTTGATGGCAAGCTTGAGGTAAGAAAAGCATCTAACCACTCACTTGTCATGAAGGGAATAGAAGAAGAAAGGCTTCTCAAGCTGCAAAGTACCTCTGCTCGTGCACAACATTTCTCATACAATTCTCATCATGAAGAAGGTACACTTCCATCAAATTTATTATGGCATGCAAGACTTGGACATTTGAACTATGACAACGTTTGCTTATTGAAGAAAAATGGTGTTGATGGTTTGCCTACAATTCCTAGGAAACTTAAGCAATGTGATGCTTGCATTCTAGGAAAGCATAGCAAACAGTATTTTCATGATTCACATTCAAGAGCACATAGAAAACTTGAACTCATTCATTCAAATTTATGTGGTCCAATGC
>APFE030168382.1:87260-103491 GCA_000404065.3 Pinus taeda
ATCAGAAATATGAGTGAAGATATAAAGCTTGTTCTCACAAGAACAATTCCCCACAAGTATGCTCAACTCTCTACCTTACAAGCCCGCTATTAGCCAACACTTACCCAATTTCCACTGCCCACCGAGCCCCTATTTTCTTACGCAGTTCCTAGGATGAATAATCCATATTTAAAAGGAATTCATGCTTCCAAAACTACGCAATCCAAACATAGGTCCTTCTCTGATTGCATGCATGATGTTTACAACTCAGTAAATCATACAACTGATAGTGCACTATCCCTGCACTCTAGCCTCAACTAGGTCTTTTTTTGAACTGACATGCATGAGTTTCTCATGAGGGAATCTTCAGTTAATTGAAGTAACACTTGTGGATGCACCAATGCACCAACTGACTGTTAGTCTTCTATTAGTTCCAAAAATAGTTAGAATTAATTTAACTAACCATAACTCAATAAACTGAGTTAATCTAATTATAACTCAAATAGACTCATCCTGGACTCCTAAAACTTAGGGATAACATATGCGTGACTACAAAAATACTTCCAACTCGAAATTCCTAAGCTAATTAGGTTAATTAAACTTAATTAACTATTTACAAATTGTTATGAGAATATAATTCGATTTTAATTCATGGTTTAATTCAAGGACAAATTAAATTGGAATTTCTTGTTGTCACTTCTCGATAGAGCCTAATCTTGTTGATGATCCTTTGGAACCCATGGACCCATCGGATCCCCCTCCATGTGATCCTCTTGCTAAAAGGAGACCATTATAGTTTTGTGACACTTTACAGGATGGTGAGAGATATGTTGTTGCAAGATAAACCTTCAAGGAAAGCAACAAGCCTGCCAATACCAGGGATATGTTGTAGCTATGATCAACATTATACAAGTTGAACCATGCACCTTTGAAGAAGCAGTGAAAGAACAAGTATGGTAGGATGCTATGGCAAAAGAATATGAAACCATCAAGAAGAATGATGTGTGGGAAGTGGTTCTGAGACCCGAAGGGAAATCTGTTGTGTCTTCAAAATGGATCTACAAAATCAAGCATGGTGTTGATGGTAGTGTTAAGAAGTATAAGGTGAGGTTCGTGGCTAGAGGATTCTCCGAGAAAGAGGGAGAGGAATATGATGAGATCTTTGCACATGTTGTCTGATATATTACCATCATATCTATCATTGCTCTTACTGCTAGTCAGGGATGGACACTTCACCAGATGGATGTCAAGACTGCATTTCTACATGGGATTCTCAAGGAAGAGATATACTTGGAGAAACCATAAGGATTTGAAGAGCATGACAAGAAGACTCGTGTGTACAGGATGAAGATAACGCTTTATGGATTGAAAAAATCCCCCAAGGTTTGGTATGTCCACATTGACCACTATCTAATGAAGCTTGGATTTATGAGAAGCAAAATTGATCTGAATCTCTACTTGAAATTAGTCCAAGGTATGTCCCTGATTTCGTTATTATATGTTGATGATTTATTTTAACAGGTGGACACTCTCTTATTCTCCAGCGTAAGAGGGAGCTAGCCTTTGAGTTTGAGATGAAAGACCTTGGTTTGATGCACTACCTCCTAGGCTTAGAGGTGTGGTAGAGACCTTATGACATTTTCCTTTCTCAAGGGAAATATGTTGTCAAGTTGTTGGAAAAATTTAGAATGGTAGAGCGCAAGTCCATGGAGACTTCGATGGAGATGAATTTTAAGAAGTTATGTGGAGAAGTGGTGGGACTTGATTTGGAAAATCCTTCTTAGTACCAGCAGCCAATTGGGGCATTGTTGTTCTTAGTGAACATTAGACCGGACATATGTTTTGTTGTCAACACTCTGAGTAAATTTATGGCGAAACCTCTACATGCACATTGGGTTGCTGCTAAGCATGTGATAAGATACCTGCATGGGACTATCAATCTTGGATTGAGATACATTGTCGAAGATGTTGACTTTATGGATTAGTGATGTTGATTAGGCTGGAAATGTTGTTAACAGAAAGAGCACATCGAGGTGTTGTTTTAGCCTAGGGTCTGCCATGATATCTTGGATGAGCAAGAAGCAGAAGTATATTTCCCTAGGTATGGTCAAGGTTGAGTACATTGTTGCTGGCATGGCTAGTTGTGAGGCAGTATGGTTAAGAAAGCTCTTTGGAGAGCTATTTGAGCAGGTATTGGATATAGATGTGATATATTGTGACGATAAGATTAAGATCATACTTTCAAAGAATTTCGTGTTCCGTGACAAGTCCAAGCATACTGAGATCAGATATCACTGTATCCGGGATATGGAGCAGAGAGTAATTGTAAGACTCCATCACATTTCGACTGATAAGAAGATAGTTGATATACTTACCAAGCCTTTGCCGAAAGGGAAGTTCTTGGTCTTCAAAGAGCAGCTTGGATTGGTGGATGTGATCCTTCTAGGAAGTGATCACGGCTAATTGAGAACATTGAGTTATGCTCTTCCCCCTTCTTAAGCTCCAAGAGGGGAATGGAGTTGGAGAGCTCCTGGGACTGAGGGAACTCATGGACAATATGATGTGTTTGATCCTTACCAGAAAAGGTAAGTGTGTATCTCCCCTATTGTCAATGCATGGGCATGTTTGATCCTTGCCACTTGTGGTAAGTGTGTATCTCCCCCTACAATCTATCTCCCCTTACAGTGAAGTCAGGAACTTGACTGACTATATCCCAGTATGCATCCTACCCACAAGTTGGGCTTGTTTGTATTACCATCCATCTGGCTAATGGGTGAGGATACTTGGACGTGTCTAATCCTTACCACTGAGGTAAGTGTCTATCTCCCCCAAGTGATTGGATGCAGGTGTTCTACCACTTGATTCTTGAGGATCAAGGTGGGAAGATCAACATATAATATGATGTGTGTGATCCGAGATATCATTGTTCAATAAATGAGCAGAGATGAGATGTGATATGATGCAATGATGACGATGAAGAGATATGCACATCCGAGATGAGACTTATGATGTAGTCGGAAATTTCTCCCTAGCTGAGAGGGAGTGTTGAAAATTGGCAACGAGGGGAGCAATTCCCTCCTTGGAGAAGCCTAGCAAACCCTAAGGAGACCCCACTTGCTCCTAGAGAAAACAAATTTTCTCATCGAAAAATATTATTTTTGATGTGGGTCCAAGTCAACTTAAAAAGTACAAGTCAGTGTAAAGGATAAATTCAACCCCCAAGACCACATATTAAATAGACCATGCTCGAAATCACTTGGAGGCATCACATCATACATCTCTCTTCATCATTTGGTTTTCATATCTCTGAAATACCTCAGGTTGAATTCACATGTGCGAAAGGAGGATGAATATGTTAACCAGTGTTGACTTCCTGTTTCGGGACTATATGGGATTATTTCACCAGCCTTGACTTGAGGAGATTTTGACTTTGTTTGACTGGTTTTGGATCTATTTTGGGAGGTTGATTTGGCTGGAATTTCGACCAGACTTTTATAGGTTTTTTATTATCATTAACAGTAGATCTAAGGCAGGTTTGACTATGGGATGACTTGGTGCGTTGACCAAATTTGAAGGCAAATTCTTGCACTGTTTTGACTAGGTTTGATGAAGCAAGGAACGTTGAATTCTTTGCTACTTTGACCAAACTTTTTTGGGCACTTTGATCATTGACGATTGACTGGTTAGGATTGCATTGACTATTGTTGAATTTGACTTTGATGGGGCTAAAAAATTGCAAGATTTCCATTTGACCATATTTGACTTTTTGTCTCATTATTGATTGGATATTGGATTTTTGACTTGGATGGTCAAGGCTTTGACCTTTAACTAGTTGTTGGATGTACTTGGACCATGTATCTCTGTTGAACATTTGATGAACATCTAATAAAAGAAGAATCTGGTTGGGTTTTCCCCCTTGTGGAGTTTTTCCCTGGTCTTTGACCAAAATCTTTGTGTCTCATTAATCTTGGTTGTCTTCTATTATGCATATTGTGTATTGTTCTTTCCACAATTGCTTACTGCTATTAGGTGATTGAAATGTAATTGGAAAAGTGATTGCTTCTGTGAGAAGAAATTGTTACAACATTGAACATTGAAAAATTAACAATCATTATTTGTTATTGTTGCTAATCTTATTTTCGTTTTACTTCTTTCCTTCCAAGCAACTTGCTAATATTCTCATCTTATGGATATCAGTGCATGCAAAGGTGGAAATATGTATCTTATGGTTTTCACACTTTATCACTCACATACAATGCCACAATGTGACCCTCTTCTCTGTCGTGTCCATGCGTGACCTACCAATGATGACATTGATATCACTCTAGTATTATTATGTGATACACCACCTTCCTTAACTTCTCTCTGCCTTAGCTTAGTTGTATGACCTCTTGGGACCTCTAACACTCGATTCCTCAACAACCTTTGTACTTTTTCCCTTCAACCCTTAATTGCCTATTTGGTTCTCATTGACCCTTTTGGGCACTAGTTTGAGGTATTTCCATACAATATGCGTCCAGTGTGGGGCACAAACCCTTGATTGGGTCAATGGTGACTTATGATGCTTCATTATGGCTCCATAATGGCCCAAACCAATTTGGTTTTGTTATTTAAGGATTCAAATGAATCAAATCTTCCTTAGCTTTTCTTGACTTCAAAGCACTAGGAAAATTGCATATTCCCTCATTGTACTATGACTATGTTTCATAGTTCAAGGAACCACGAGTCTATTATATGGGAGAAATCATGATATTACATCAAAAATTTGTGGTACACAATCAAGTTATTCAATTTTACTTTTTCATACAAGTCTCTCTTCTAATGGTTAGTTTATTGCTCACTCATACATAGAGGTCGTTGCTTTTCCTATTCAAACCATTCAATTCATATTTGTAAACTCTTTCTTAAACTTCGTAATTCACCTCGCTCTCTTGTTATCTTCCAAGGATACATTAAAAGTAACATTAAATTTTGACTTAGCTTCCTAATTATATTACCAAGGTCTTTAGTTGCTTGCATTTGTCTTATCTAGCTCCTCAACAAGAATCTCTTGCTATTAGTTTGGATGCAACATATAGGTTTAATGTCTCATCATAGAGCATCTCAAAGACTTGGTCCGCTTAAACCTTGGATGATTAAACCCTACAACTTCAACGAAATTCTAGCACAACTATGACAATGGAGGTATCAAATCCTCCCACTGTTGCTTTTGTCTCCATTCATTACATATCATTATATCATTCTATGTGAGAGATCTAGTGTTTTTATTAATTTATTTCGAAGATCAATGCAATTCATTTTACCAAAGGATTGACCAACATGTCGAGGATCGTTTAGGAAGTGGAACGTTGTGTTAAAGGCCTATCACAACCTCATCTTCGACACAAGAAAACTCAACTCCTACAATGTGCTCATCTAAGCGAACTCTTTCATCTTCCCCTCTCTTTCATTTCAACGATTAGTTTAATTAGTTCACCAAAGGATATTGGGAACCAACCCTACATAAGCTTGTATTGCCTTTATTTCTTTGTTGTTGTGTACATGTTGGAAACCCTAATTGAATCGTCCTAATTAACCTACAACCCTGGACAACTAATTCATATTAAAAGCTCAGCTAAACTAGAGGTTTTGTTACCTTCTCCTTCTTCCTCTCCCCTAGGGTGTAAACTCAAGTGGTGACTCTAGGATCTCCTTCCTCATGGTTGTGTTTGTGTTGGTGTTGTTTCGCATCTCTATCCTCACGCTACGAACCTTGGTAGTATGAACTATGAAAATTGACTTATCCAATTATAATTTGAACAATGTCCTAAAATTTTAAACCAGGTCCATGCTTATACGTGTGTAAGTACATAGAAAGAGAGAGAGAGATTATTAAAGTTTTCAATTTGATCACTAGAGGAAAATCTTCACAACAAGAAGGTAAAGTTAGTATAAATTCTATGCAAGGAGACTTAGCAATAACGGAAGTATCCCAAACAACCAATCAATAAAGCCTTGCTCTTGCATGGCAAAATGTGTAAGGTACAAATCTTTACATTGTATATTAAGTGGGTATTTGCAATGTATTTACACAATATTGAGGTTCATAACTAATCAAAAAGAAAAAATCTTGGTTGCAGAAGTGATGCTTACTAGAGATGTTACAAAATTTCCCATACTTTATGTTTGTCTTTGTGTGAAGATTCATAAGGTCATCTTGTAAAAATAAAAAACTAGCATAAATCAATCTTAACCCTAAACCTATTAAACAAACCTCGAGTTTTTATCAAACTCATGCTTAATAGATCCAAGTTTAAATAAGTTTATGTAAGCACATATGTATTTTAATTGCACTTTAATTATGAAATTCAATGATTATTTTCAAAAGAGAGATAGAGTTAAAGTTTTTAAAATTCCCCCCCGATGGGAGTGAATCCCGAGAGGCAAAAGGAGGTTAGGGGGGTGTGCCCACCACCCTAAAAATGAAAGGCACCTTAATGTGAGGGGTGGCGTGGCCACCCCCTCACATGTATAGGCATGTGATCTTATTTATCACCTTATACAATGCAATGTAAACGAGAGTCGAGCAGGGGTGTTAAGGGCCTGGATGGTCACCTATAACAGCAACAGAAAATTGCCCTGCCCCATGAGAGATTATAGGAAAGAATTTTATAGAGGAACTGGAACTTCTAGATGGTAATTTTACAGGGAACACCAATGTTACTAGTCAGTGGCAAGCATGGTGGGCTTACTAGCAAAAGTTGATGGAGAAGAAAATAGAAGATACAAATAAAAGGCGGTGAGGTGAGTCTCTTGGCTTAGTCGAGTTCGTGGTCCTGGATATGGTCCATTCAATTATGAGCAAGACGCCTTCCCTACACTGTGAAGAAAAAGTACCTTCTCACCGTTGTTGGTACTCCTTAACCCTTCAGATTACTCTCTAATCTTTGTCTGGCATACTTGTAAGGAAAATTCCTATTTTCCGAAGCCAATGTAATTTGCATGGAAGGTTGAATAGTTGTCAGAGGAATAGTCGTGGTGTAGTGCATGTGCTAACAGTCACTACTTATTCACCTAGTTGTGTCGCCTTTGGTCGTGGTCACTTGTTTTGGTCTCGGTACCCTTTATGTTATAACATTATTTCACTGGTTTTGTGTTTGTTGGAAATTAGAGGTCTGTGTCAGCATGAACCTTCTGTTGTTGTCTAACCTGGGTGGCCGCTAGTAATCGGATTTATTTGGAGGCTCACTGCTAGTGGATATAGTTTATGCTTGAATTGGATGTGTTATCATTTTATACTGTGTTTGTATTCCTTTGGGGTGTCTAGAATTACTGGTTTAGAGCATCCTTGGTTTGAAAATTACACTCCCTCTGTCGAGATGTCATGGTCTGAAAACCTTACTCTCAAGGTTTATTGTAATCGGCTGAGTATGGAACATCAAAGAATGCATAGCAGGTGTGGGGGAGGGAGTCCTGGTCCTCAAGGCCGTGGTAGGGCCCAACTGCAAGCTCAGGAAGTTATTGATAGCTACCATGCAACAATCCATCCTGATACCCATAATGAAATCCGTAATTTGGAGTCTTGTGTTGTTCACGATAGACAGGGCTTCTCAAACTCTGATAACCTAGAAGATGTAGCCACTTGGATTCCTGACCAAGAGCAAACTAGGGGAAGAAGGAAGCACCTTTTTGGAGCACTAACTCTATATTGGAAAATGAAGACTCTTTTAGGCAAGACCCTGATGGATAAGCATGTTGAGAGATACAACATCTTTGTTGGTATGGGGGATGTTAAAAGATACCATCGTAATCAGAATTACTGCTTAGACAGAATTGAGGAGAGGTTAGGCCACATTGAGCTCCACTTCTAGTGTAAACCAGCTTCACATTCTCCTCTAGGATCGAGTGCTCAAGACACTGTCTTGGTCACTTCTTCAAACACTTGAGTCTACATGATTACCTCCAGTTTTTGGTTTTACAATTCATGCATAAGTAGTTTAGTCATCTCACAAATGCTAATACTTCTTGCATTTTGGACTATTTACTCTATTAGTAGGTGGTCAAAAACACTTGGTTTCCTGCTGGGCAGATTGAGACAACCTACCTGATGACATATAGCATGTTGATGCTTGATGGATATACATGGTTTGCATGATTTTCTAAGGTAATACAAATTAAACTTACCACCAAAAAATAAAAATATATATATAATATATATATTTAATATAGACATAATTGTAATAGAAAAGCATTTTTAATATGATGTTTAATAATATCATATATTTAAAAATAACTTTTTTATATTAGAAATAAATAATTTTTACATTTAAAACATTATTTTCTTATATTAGAAATTTGAAATGATGACCTAGTTAAAATTTAAATATGCTATTACTTTGTAAGGGTATGAGTGTAATTTTAATTCCATATGCTTAATTCTATTTCCCAAACTTAATGTCAAATTTTAAATGTGAAAAGCAAATGACTTAGTGCAAGTATAAACATACATGAGCATAGATTCATCTTAACCTTGGATTCATTAAAGACTTGAGAAGAACTAAGATATCTTGTAAGTATGCATACACCCCAATATTGCCAATGTTTATGGGTAGTGCAGGTTCATGTGTTGGTATAGGGATGCTAATTTTAAAATATGCATGATTGCTTGTCATGCTCAAATCCTAACAAACACTAGTTTTTTTTATGAATTTCATCACCATGGAATTTGAATGCAAAATGCAAACATGTTACTTAATGTGTTTATATGCACACAAGCATAGATCTAAGATTTGAGAGGGGCCAAAAACCCTAACACACCCAAGAAACCATGAACTTTAGCAACCTCAGCATGTCTGGATAGGCATATTGGACTTTCATCTGATTACTATGCAAAGCTCCTAAAAGCATTAAGCTACCATAACAGAAATTGTAACCGATGAAATGCCAATAAAATAAAGGAGCAGAAGCATCACCAATAATCTCCACATGAACAAAGACCACCCTTGAAATGATGGAAGCGGTTGGCATCCCTTGTAACAATTTCACGTTCAACAATCTTTGATATTAATTTGGTGGCAGTATGACAGTCAGCGCATATACGAAGATTTTTGCTGATTCGAATAGGTGTTCCTGGTGGAGTGCTAATAAGCCCAAACGCAATAGCTAGCTTCTCACTATGGTGGCTAACAATATACTCCTTTTGCTCTTCTTCAACATCATGCAACACACAGTTTGTGTCTGGCACAAATCCTGCTTCCTCTATTTGCTCAAGTAATCGATCTAGCATAGCATAGATCTCCCTTGATTGTGGGTGTGATTTGTCATCTGCAACAAATGTATGCACTGTATTCTGCACCTCAATCCAAGAACGTCCAGGTTGTTTTCTCAACCCCTTGTCTTTCATAATCTGTCTCACATTCACTGCATCAACCCACCTGCCATCTGCGGCATAGATGTTTGCAAGTAGTATGTGTGTTCCCACACATTGTGGTTCCAACTCAAGAAGGCATTCTGATACGCGCTTTCCTAGCTCAATATTGCCATGGACTTTGCAGGCGCCAAGCAAAGCTCCCCAGACAACAGCATCAGGTTTCAATGGCATTTTGTTAATAAAGTCCTCTGCTTCATCCAAGTGCCCAGCCCGACCAAAAAGATCAACTATACAAGCATAGTGTTCCACCGTTGGTTCAATACCATGATCTTTATCCATGGAATTAAAATAGTGCCAGCCTTCATCTACTAGACCTGCATTACTACAAGCAGAGAGAAGACCAATGAGGGTGACATGGTCTGGCTTTACACCTTGTTGTTGCATTTGTCCAAAAAGTTTGAGTGCCTCTGTACCAGGCCCGTGCTGAGCATATGCTGCAATGATTGCAGTCCAAGAAACCACATCTCCTTTGTCCAATGAATCAAATGTTTGTCGGGCATCTTCTATGCTTCCACATTTTGAATACATTGTAACAAGGCCGCTCTTAACAGAAATATGTGACTCAAATCCAGCCTTAATGATAAGGGCATGCACCTGTTTTCCCTTTTCAAGGACTGATATGTTGGAACATGCAATAAGAATGCTAGCAAAGGTGTAATCATTAGGCTCGATCCCTGATCTTTGCATTTGAAAAGCGAGCTCTAAAGCCTCTTCGTCATAGCCCTCATCCACGTATCCCATGATCATGGCAGTCCATGAGACCACATTTCTTACGGACATCTCAACAAACACTTGGTATGCATCATCTATGCTTCTGCATTTGGCATACATAGCAGTAAGAGCATTTCCTGCAGATAAAAATGACACAAGTCCATTTTTTATGATATGGCCATGGAGCTGCTTACCTTGTTCAAGAGTAGCCAGGTTCCCACACGAGCTAAGCACAGTGGCTAATGTAAACTCATTCGGCTTGACATTTGCCTGTTGCATTTTACAAAAAAGGTGCAAAGCCTCTGCCTCCTGACCACACTGACCAAACCCCACAAGCATGGTTGTCCATGAAACAACATCTTGCTCAGGCATTCCATCGAACAGTTGCCTTGCATCCTCAATTCTTCCGCATTTGGCATACATAGTTACTATAGAATTCCCCACAAAGAGATTTGATTCAAACCCCATTCTGATCACCTGGGCATGGAGCCGCTTCCCCTGTTCGACTGAAGCCAACACAGCGCAAGCACGCAGAACACTGGAAAAAATAAATGGATTTGGTTTCATATCCGTCCAATTCATCAAACTCAAAACTTTAAGAGCCTCCTCTGCATTACCATGCTGAACATATCCTGTAATCATAGAAGTCCATGTCACATCATTCCGGTCACGCAATTCATCAAACACTTGCCGGGCATTCTCCATGCTTCCACATTTCACATACATATCTATAATGGCATTTCCCACAAAGGCATCTGACTCAAGCCCAACTCTGACAATATGCCCAAGAACCTGTTCCCCGCCTTCAATCAAACCAAAGCTCGAACACGCCTTCAAAACACTGGCGAATATGTACGCGTCTGGCTTGATATCCGTCCACAGAATTCCCGAAAACAGCTTTATAGCTTCTAACTCATTCACTCCCTTGATATAACCCGCCATCATCACTGTCCAGGAGACTTCATCTCGCTGAGGCATCTTCTCAAACACTTGGCGTGCATCCTCCATAAAGCCAGCTTTTACATGTGCCTTGATGAGACTATTTCCTTGGGATACATTTGGCTGAAAGCCATTTTCAATCATCTGGGTATAAACCCATTTCGCCTCTGGCATGGCCTTTTTATCCATACATTTCTCCAAAAGCCGTGCATAGGTTCTGTAATCCGCCTGAATGCCTTGTTGCTTCATGCTTCCTAAATTCTCCAGCGCTTCCTTCAACTGTCCTTCTCCGCATGTCGTGATTACTTTCGCACCACTTTCACTGCAGTCTCTAATGGCGGCCTGAGCACAGAAACCACTGATCCGGGTTCCAAAACCAATAGATAAATTCCACTTGTTCAACAGTTGCAGGGTTGGCAAATGTTTCTGTGATTTTAATATCATGTTAACGGTGATGAGGGTTGTGAAGTACTTCATATTTGCATATTATCCTCCATAAGATACCAAAGCTATGCGAAACCATGGCATAGTACGTTTAAGCCACCTCTGCAAATCATTTAAATCGTGTAATTGCAACTTGGTATGTGTCATTTATGTATTTTTGCATATGAAAGCTAGGAACTCTTGTAGCTTGCAGTGAGTAGAAAATATTTTATTTTATTTTTGCTTTCCACCGAAGCAGGGCCACCGATCCAGTGTTAGTGTCAGATCTGTTTCGACATCAATAGTATTTTCAGATCGGTTTCAAGTCTCGATATATAAAAAAATTAGTTTGGAAAAAAAAGATGCTCAGTATAAATGTATTTTCATTGGTTTTTAAAAGTAAATTAGGGGTCTATTATTTTTTTAATGTGCTCTAATCTTTCTTCACGTTTAAAAATGTGTGTTTAAAATAAATGATAATAATAATTTTAAAATTAAATTTAAATAAAATAATAAGTCCAAAAAATGAAATGATTCAGATAGAATGATTGTATTGTTTGAAGAATTGTTTAGTGATACTGATTGAATTTGATTATTTAAATTTAAATTTTAAAAATGTAAAAATTTAATATTTTTTTAAATTTAAATTTATTATTTTTAAACAAAAATACATATTTCTCATGATAATTTATAAAAATTTACAAATTTATTTCTTATAAGTATCCATAATAACATTCATCTAATTTACTCACGGGTTTTGGATTGACGGTGAATGGGTGCATTGTTAAGGCGCTCCTTGCAATAGGTCTGATCTAGAATTTATCCAAAACAAAGAATTAAAGGTATTACAGAGTCATGTACATGGATGTGCTTATGTTACTTTATGCAACAGAGCAATAAAATTGTGAAATACATAAACATTGAAGCAATTAGAGAAAACATAACAATAAAACATGTAAATACAACAAGTTTAATAAGGAGTTCACCTAATGCTCCTGGGCTACGTCCCCTAGTCCAGCCTTCAGTGGTGGCCTCTCTATTATATTTTCAAAGCAGAGTTTTTACAAAAGTGAGCTCAATTTGAGTCTCACTCAACAGATATAAATCAGTGGGACTGGACTTGGATCCCCCAAGTCTCTGGAGTACACAGACTCTCCTTACTGAACTCTCGACCTCTATTGGTCACAGTAGTATGAGCCCAATCTGAGACTCATACATGACAGGCAAGTACAGAGGACTTCGCTTGAACCTCTCAAGACCTCTCTAGAGTACACAAACTCTCTCAGACTCTCTCTGTCTCTGTCTGGCTCAATGTTGTCTTCAGGTCAGCTCGACTTCTTCTCTTTGTTCTCTGCTCTTGGCTTTCTGCCTTGACTAACTCACTGTCTGTTTTGTTTCTGTCAGTCTGTGGCTTTAAAGCCAATGTGCTTTTTGACTATTTGTTTCCGCTTCCCAGCGCTCTGGTGCTCCTGCCTCTGTCCGTTTGAATTCCTCTGTTCTGCATCATCATCATCATGTAACGCCTTACAGGGAGGTGGCCACCTGTTTCATAACGAACTGGGTGTCAGTTCTCTTGGAAATGTTTGAATGGTTGTTATTTATGTTAGCTCCAATATGGCCCGCGAAATACGAATCTTTGTCAACGCATCATACATATCGGACTTCAAATCTTATATAATTCTGCCTGTTTACCTCGTCGAATCCGATCACCCATCGGATCGCGTCTCCGTCGTCGATATGGGGCCTCCAAATCCAACGATCATCGCTCATATCGAGCGGATAAGTAACATGACGTTTACCTGTCCGATGTGAGCGATTTTCTCTCTCTTCCATCAGACGCGTGGCAATCAATGTGTGGCATTGGGTGGGACTCGATTGAAACTGCTTACTACCTCGAGCCCTTCCAATATCTTGCCGGTTTTGTGGAATCCCGCTCCATCTGAACCGAATTAATTACTTTTCCGCATTTTATAAATTTTTCGCGTCCGGGCGCTCGGGGCTTATCCTTCTTTGAGGGGTTTTCCCTGCGATATGCGATTAGTCGCTAATCGCATATCAGAAACTGCCCCCGTTTCTCAAATTAACCTTTGGTTTTGCCAATTTGCGCCAGCGCGCATTACCATGGGCCAACGGTCTGCGCGCTCGACCGAGGGTCCTCATTGCTCCGCACTGATCACAAATTGCCATTGTCACGAGGATATCTCTGATAAGCTTGACCTTTGTAAGACTTTGGAACTTTGGCATAATTTTTAAGGATTCATGAAAACTTATAAAGTGTTCTAGGATCCAATTCGGATCACGGCCTTCCCACTGAAAAAATCTTTTGGACCACCAAAAGTTGGTTTTTAAGCATCAATCAAGTGAGAGTACAGATTCCTTGCTTGCCCAATTTCTATCCATTTCGCATTGCTTGGTTTTGAACCTTTGAGTCCAATCCTTAGGTACTCAACATCCTCCCCGCACGTAGTTCTCACCTTCCTATCCATAACTGTATCTTCTTGCTACTCATTGAGATATTCAGGTAACAGATCATCAATAGAAGGCAATTGACTCTACTCTTCAGGATCTTCAATAAATGAAGGTTCAAATAGTCTCAAGTTGTCTGCATTAACAACTGAGTAGATGTGCATGTAAGCTAGTAAATCAAGGCGAAAAGCATTCTGACCAATTTTCTCAAGTACCCTGAAAGGTCCATACCTTATTGGCTTCAGTTTCTTCCCTTCACTTTGCATTCTGTCTTTATTGATATACAGCTAGACTTGATCACCAACTTGGAAACTATGCTCAATCTGATGCTTATCATGCCTTGCCTTGTACTTGGCTTGGCTCTTCTCCAGTTGTTCCTGTACTACCTGGTGAATCTCTTGGATTTGTTTGATGAACTTGGTTGCCTTGTCCACATCATTGTGTCCATCAACAGTTGTGTCTTTACCAAAGCCAAAATCCAAGGGAGACCTTGGTGTGAAACCAAAATAGGTCTCAAAGGGAGATCTCTGTGTAGAAGAATGTTTAGCTCAGTTGTAAGCATGTTGCACATAACATAAACATTCATCCCAAAGCTTGGGATGCTTGCTGCAATAGCCTCTGAGCAACTGGATCATTATCCTATTGACCACTTCTGTTTCGCCATCTGTTTGCGGATGAAAATCTATGCTCTTCTTCAGTCTGGTGTCCATCAATTCCCACAAACTTGACCAAAATTTCCCAACAAATCGAGTATCTCGATCAGATATAATGGAAGTGGGTAATCCAAAATGAACCCATACATGCTGAAATAACAACTTTGCAGTTTTTCCAGTTGTAATCTGTTTGTTACAGAGTATTAAAATACACATTTTGTTGAACCTATCTACAATAACATATAAATAGTCATGACCTTTTCTAGATTTAGGCAGTCCCCTAGCGAAGTCAATAGAAACACTTTCCCAAGGATGAAAAGGAACTGGTAGTGGAGTGTACAAGCCTAGTTTTCTATTGTTGGGCATGCTTTTAACACACATGGTACAACCTCTTACATATCTAAAAATTGTCTCATTCATTTTTGGCCAATAACAAAATCTTTGCACCTGTGCAACTATTTTACTTACACCAAAGTGACCTGATATTAGAGAAGTGTGTGCTTCTCAAATTATCTTTACTCTTTGTTTGAGGAATGCATAACTTTCCCAAATGATACAAGAGTTGGTCCTTAACATGATAATCCAATTCTACTTGTTTACCATGACTTAAAGTTGCATATACATCTTTAAAATCCATATCTTGAGCATATTGTTCAATGTGGCTTTCATGCAATACTGAATTATTCTTAAGTATAGTGGATGCACTTATGATTGGTCTGGATAACATATCTGCAACTTTATTGTGTATGCCCTTTTTATATCTGATGACAAGATGAAACTGTTGTAGAAAACCCATCCACCTATAGTGTCTTGATTGCTGCAAGTTAATTTGTGAGTGCAAATATTGAAGTGGTTGAGGATCAGTGTATATAATTGTCTCTTTGCCCATTAAATAATGTTTCCACTTTTTCACACTCTGTACTAATGCATACAATTCTTTATCATATTTAGGATAATTAACTACTGCAGAATTAAATGTCTCAGAATGATAACATATGGGTTTACTGTGTTGCATCAACACTGTTCCCATGGCATAGTCACTGGCATCTGTTTCAATCTAAATGGTCTTTGAAGATCGATCAGTGCTAGTACTGGTTCTGTATTAATCTTTTCTTTTAAGGTGTCGAAGGCTTTTTGTTGTTTGTCTCCCCACTAAAACACCTTGTTCAATCCTATTAAAGCATGTAAGGGAGCTGCAATCAAGGAAAAGTTAGAAATAAACTTTCTCCAATACTATGCTGCTCCTAAGAAGCTTCTAACTTCTGTAGCAGATTTGGGTTTAGGCCAGTTTACAATGACTGCAACCTTAGAGGGATCTATCTTCAATTCACCACCCCCTACAATATGAACCAAATAATTCAAAGATGTTTTGCCAAATTCACATTTTGAGAGTTTAACATGAAGATTCTCTTTTTTCAAAACATCTAGAGTCTGCTTGACATGCTTTAAATGTTCTTCCCATGTTTTACTAAATATAAGAATTTCATCCAAATATACAATAACAAAATCACCAATAAAAGGTCTAAATACATCATTCATTATTCTCATGAAAGTAGCAGGAGCATTAGTTAAGCCAAAAGGCATAACCAACCACTCATATAATCCCTGCTTTGTTTTGAAAGCAGTCTTCCATGCATCTTGCTCTGCAACT
>APFE030168382.1:103843-122732 GCA_000404065.3 Pinus taeda
ATTAGTTAAGCCAAAAGGCATAACCAACCACTCATATAATCCCTGCTTTGTTTTGAAAGCAGTCTTCCATGCATCTTGCTCTGCAACTCTGACCTAATGGTAGCCACTATGCAAGTCCAACTTGGAAAAATAAACAATTTCTTTCAACTGATCTAATAGATCATTTACGCGAGGAAGGGGATAACAATTTTTTATCGTTATCTTATTCAGTGCTTGGTAATCAATGCACATTCTCCATGAACCATCTTTCTTTCTCACCAAGACAATTGGAGACCCACAAGGTGATGTGATAGGTCTTATGAACCCTTTCTCAAGCAACTCCCATACCTGCTTCTTGATTTCTGCATTCTCTAAAGCAGACAATCGATACATTCCAATGTTAGGCAATGGAGCATCTTGCTACAAATTAATATCATGTACTATTTCCTTTTTGGGTGGCAGACCTTTGGTTCTTGAAATTGTATATCATATTCTGAAACAACTTTTTTTAAATCAGCGTGTTGTTTAGCATTACAACCCTCGAATACATTGGTTTTATCAGGTTTCCTTTCTTTTACAACCATCAGTAAAAATTGTTTGCATGAATTTACAATTATTTTCATCTTCCCTGAGTTTATGAGAGTATAATTATTCTTGAGATTGTGAGCTCTTACAATATATTCGATTCCATCTTTAACGAGTTGATACTTGTTTTCAGCTCTATAGAAAATATCTTTTCTATCATACAAGTAAGGACTTCCTAAAATAATTCCACATATATCCAAGGGAACAATATCCAACTCAACCTCACCTACAAATGCTGACCCAAAAGAAAACCTAAGTTTACATTGTCTAGTCACTTGTAGTTGTGCTTTATCACATAACCAACCTAATGGATATGGCTTTTTGTGAGGTGTGATTAGTAATCCCAACTTCTTTACAATTGCTTCAGAAATTAAATTTACTTGTGAGACACTATCAAACAAAGTATCAATATTTTGATGCTTGGAAACAACTCGAATATGAAAAATCTCATGTCTTTTCCTCTCATTTTCTTCATTATCAGTCGATTGTGTAGAATTACTAGTAGATGCTTCAGAAATTTTACCTTTTTACCTGTGACTGCAATTGTTGTTTCATCTCCTAAGTCTGACCCCAAATCTTTTTGAATAGCTGCAGTAGTCTTCTTCTTCTTACCCTCGTACTTCTTTATTTTCAGCTCCGGATGCAGAATCCAACAATGTTCATCATCATGCCCATCCTTTTTACAGTGAATGCATGAAGATTTGGTCTTTTATATGGTATTTGTCTTCCTCTATTTCCATTTCTGCTTTCTTTTCTCCTTATTCTTGTTTGCAGTGGGTTTTGATGATCCCCCAACTTTGGGTTCACATTCTTGCCTCTAGCCTTTAGATGTGTAGCTTGAACAAATATCGCATCTATGCTAGTGGGATTAAACATGAGAATTGTGTGCCTTAAGTAGCTGTGTAGACCACCTATATACTTCAACAGAGTTTCAGGTGAGTCTAAAGAAATTTCGAGAATCAAAGCTCTTTTCTTAAATTCTTGAGTGTAACTTTGTACACTTTGCCCTTTTAATTGTCGAAGAGTTTGCCAACTCATCATGGCTTGTTGCATATAGGCCGGTTGATAGAATTGATTTTTAATTGCAGAAACAAATTCACTCCAGACAGAAAGAATCTTACCATGGTTCTTCATGTCATCTTGTGTCCTGCCTTCCCACCATACCAAGGCAATGCCTCCAAGGTGTAGGCTGGCCAGCGGAAGCTTACTACTGTCTGAATCAATGCTCTACACTCTGCAATAAACATCAATATGTCTAATCCAATTATCCAGCTTCTCTGCATTCAACTCTCCATCATATATTGGTAAATCAAATTTAACATCTTTAATCAAAGATGTCTTCTTTTTGTTTTGAGGGTTACTAGGTGGCGTGGGAATTTTTTCTTCTTTCCCCTTGCCTTTAGAGTGGTCATGGAGGAGAGTTTCTTCTGCTCCTTTATCTTGTTTGGAGTTTGATGCATCTTCCTCTCTACCTTTCTTAAACTCTCTATACATTTCCTCTACCATGGCTCTTATGGTCATGAAACTGTCCATGAACTGAGAGTCTGATTCCAAGGGACTTTCTTCTGACATTTTCCTCTTAGGATAGACTCTTCCAATTTCAGGGTTAGTTTCAACCAACTCTCCTTCTCCTAATTTAAGCTTTGATCTAGTTAGCATTCAACAATAAGATCCAGAACAAGCTTGTCTAACCTTAGCAACCTAGAGCTCTAATACCACTTGATCTGGAATTTATCCAGGACAAAGAATTAAAGGTATTAAGACTCATGTGCATGGATGTGTCTATGTAACTTTATGTAACGGATCGATAAGATTGTGAAATACATAGAAATTGAAGCACCTAGAGAAAACATAACAGTAAAACATGTAAATACAACAAGTTTAATAAGGAGTTCACCCAATGCTCCTGGGCTATGTCTCCTGGTCCAGCCTTCAGTGGTGGCCTCTCTATTATGTTTTCAAAGCATAGTTTTTACAACAATGAGCTCAATTTGAGTCTCACTCAACAGATATAAATCAGTAGAACTGGACTTGGATCCCCCAAATCTCTGGAGTATATAGACTCTCCTTACTAAGCTCTCGACCTCTATTGGTCACAGTAGTGTGATCCCAATCTAAGACTCATACATGACAGGCAAGTACACAAGAGTTCGCTTGAACCTCTCAAGCCCTCTCTGGAGTACAAAGACTCTCTCGGACTCTCTTTATCTCTATCTGGCTTGATGATGTCTTCAGGTCAGCTCGGCTTCTTCTCTCTGTTCTCTACTCTTGGATTTCTGCCTTGACTAACTCACTACCTGCTTTGTTTCTTTCAGTATGTGGCTTTAAAGCCAATATGCTTTTTGACTATTCGTTTCTGCTTCCCGGAGCTCTGGTTCTCCTACCTCTGTCCATTTGAATTCCTCAATTTTGGGTCATCATCACTATGTAATGCCTTACAGGGAGGTGGCCACCTGTTTCATAATGAACTGGGTGTCAATTATCTTGGAAATGTTTGAACGGTCGTTATTTCTATTTGCTCCAAGATGGCCTGTGAAATACGAATCTCTGCCAACGTGCCATCCATATCGGACTTTAAATCTTATATAATTCTGCCTATTTACCCCACCGAATCCGGTCACCCATCAGATCACGTCTTCGTCGTCGATCTGGGGCCTCCAGATCCAACGATCATCACTCATATCAGGGGAATAAGTAACATGACGTTTACCCGTCCGATGTGAGTTTTTTCTCTCTCTTCCGCCGGATGCATGGCAATCAATGTGTGGCATCGGGCGGGACTCGGTTGAAACCGCTTACCGCCTCGAGCCCTTCCGATATCCTATCGGTTTTGTGGAATCCCGCTTCGTCATAACCGAATTAATTACTTTTCCACATTTTATAACTTTTTCAGGTCCAGGTGCTCGGGGCTTATCCTTCTTTTAAGGGGTTTTCCCTGCGATATGCGATTAGCAACTTGTCAGAAACTACCCCTGTTTCACGAATTAACCTCTAGTTTTGCCAATTTGCGCCAGCGTGCGTTACCATGGGCCAACGGTCTGCACACTCGACCAAGGGTTTTCATTGCTCCACACTAATCACAAATTGCCATTGTCACGAGGATATCTCTGATAAGCTTGGCCTTTGTAAGACTTTGGAACTATGGCATAATTTTTAAGAATTCATGAAAACTTAGAGTGTTTTAGGACCCAATTCAGATCAAGGTCGCTGGTTCAAATCCCCCGTGGGTGCTTACCTACCAAAAAAGAAACATTCATCTAATTTATAAAATCTATATCAATTATTTCTTACGAGATAAAATTCTTCAAATAACATTAATTCATTCATAAATAAAATTGTGAACTACACATTTAAAAAAACATGTTAAACCACATTGTTACATAACACTTTTAAAAAGTTTCCAATGGGCGACTTTATAGCCTTATTTAAGCCTCAGCCTCTCTCTATCATGTCACAATTGTCAATGGAATAATGGCATATCGGAAAATATTTGTTGGGTGCAAGTCTGTCAATCAAATTTTGATTAGGTTGTGGATGGCATGTTTTTTAAAATCAATTTTAAATTTATCAAAATTACTTAAATTTTACTTTTATATTAATTTTTACATTAATGTAACATTTTTTTCATAAGTAAAGTAACATAATCTTATTTGTTTCCAAGAAGCGTAGAATAATTGGTGAATGGATGCATTAGTAAGGTATTCTTTACATAATGACCATCAGTTCAAAATTCTATGAGTCTACACAACCCTCAACTAAAAGTTATATTATAGTGGTAATATTAATTTGATTTTCTTGAAATAAAAAATTGAATTTTATTACTTTTAAAAGTTTTTTTCCTCCCTTCATAATAGTTATTGTGCAAGGTTACTTGTCATAGGTTGAAAGCTATGAAGATTCAATAAAAAGGGGAAAAAGTAGAGGTAGCCATGTTAATGAATGGTACACCTACCATTAAGTTGCATGTGCTCTAGTTGGTAGGGGGAAGTCATTTGCATTAAATTGTTGGAGATGATGTTGAATGCAGGTTGACTTACTCTTGAATTCTTCCTAAACGTTGGGTCCAACCAGGGGATCATCATGCATTTGATGTGTTTGATAACGGTTAAGGTGTATCAAAGAGGTTTCATTTTCATTTTTTGTTGTCTTGAGGGCTCTTTCCCTGTGTAAGCCCTTCATTTTTTTGTTGTGGTTGAAATTTGAGGGCTTCTTGGGTTGCTTCTATATGGTTGTTAGGATTTATTATCTGGTATAGGAAATGCTAAGTTGCTTGGTCGGAATCATTCAAGTGCCAAGACCTCAAATTTTCTTTAAAATATAATTGATTAACCTTGATGGTTGAGATTTTAGAAGTGTTTGAACATAGCATCGAGGAGTCTAGGGTTGCAACTTTCGAATTTCAGATTGAGCATTGTATTATCTTCACAACAAAATGAATGAAAAAGTTCAAGTAAACCTCCATACAAACAAAAACACTAGCATTAAACAAGGGAATGCAATTCATGGAGACTACAAAAAATGTGACACAATTTCAAATAAAGGCAAGTACTTCACTGAGCCATTTTGAAAGTCAAGAACATATATTATATATATATATATAATATATAAAGATCTTGATGTAGAATTTAAAGAGGTATATATATATATATATATATATATATATATATATATATGCTTGATGTAGAATTAAAGAGGTACATAATGTGTTGTATGTGTTGAAATTGACAAAGAATCGTGTAAGATGAATCATAAATAAATGTTTCAAAGTGGAGTGTGACAAAAATAAGCCACCTCACACAATAAAAAAAGGAAATATTACAAAGTAATGGATATAAATGTTAGAAGAAGGTATCTAGGGTTTTATCTAAAACAATAGGTTGAGATATTTATTGGTTGAATACAGTAACCAATATCAATGTTGGCATTAAAGGTTTTCCCACCATAACTACAAAAGGTTAATATTTTCCAAGAAGTTAAATATGGTTCATTATTTGCCTCTCTTTTAATCAAAAATAGTTTATGTGACACTTGTATGTTATGTAAGTAACCAAAGAATTTTTTTTGTAAAGAAGGCGCAAGCATAACAAGGAAACATTTAAAGTAAAAAAGTAATATATGTGGTTCTATATGAACTTCATCATGGGATGTTGCAAAGTATTTTATGATAATCGTTGATTTTTCCTCAATGGAATTGTGGTTGTACTCTGTCAAGAACTCAAAGGCGCTTTAAATGTTGAAAAAATTTAGTATTGAGGTTGGATGACAAAGTAAAAACAAAATTATTTTTTTGAAAAAATGTAGATAAATATAATGACAAAAACTTTCATAAGTAACAATCTCTTGTACTTGAAAAATCAATGTTATTGAGAGGAAGAACACAACTTGATCTGATTTAGAATATTAGTTTGTTGTTCTAAAATCTTCCTCAGATTATTAACAAAATGTTTTCATTGTGCTTAAGGATTTATCAATTTTTGCAAGTGAAATGAAGAGTTTTTAAGTTAATTTTATGAGAAATTTAACATAAACTAGAAACTGAACAATAGCATAAACATGTATAGAACATCATCAAAAACACATTACAACTAGCACATGATTAAGGATTTCACCCCTCCTGGGCTACGTCTCCTTGGTCTAGCTTCCAATGGCTTGGGCCTCTCTATTATGCTCAAAACTGTATAAATTTGTGTTTACAATGCTCAAATGCTTCTGAAACCTGCTTCAATGAGTCCATCATGTTCAAAAATGGTCGTATAGAATCTTTTTTCATCCAATTTAGTGGGAAACTGAAGAAGTTATGAATTCCCCTTGTTTTTCCATTATTCACTCCACAAATTGCTCCACATCCGACAGGAATCCACAATTTCGCTCCAAAAATCCACTAACCGAGCGAGAATTTTGTCGCACGGCAAGCCATAATCCGTCGGCACCCACTATCCATTGCAAATCACAATCGGCAGAGTCTTGCGATCTTATGGACTATGAACCAGGCGGGCAATATGCGATTGTGATTCGGGGAACTCTTAACTGGAGCTTATAAATGTATCGCGTCTGGGATCCATTTGCAATCGGCGAACTACCAAGGTCTTGTATATCGGGACTTTGCACTGTGTTGCTATTTGCGATTGTGATATCACATCACAGCCTGGTACCTGTCGGGGGCCGATTCTGTAACACATCCCTTCGCCAATGTGCGATTGTGATCCATTGCATCGCGCCTATCGCTGACTCTTGAAAGCCTTCCCGCCTTCCTTATCACATCACACCTTGGTTGTTTTGGGGCCAATTTTTAATGTCGACCCGCCTACGATTGTGATTTACGACATGCGGGATCCAATGGCGACTTGCCACTTGGAACCTCCTAATTCGTTGAAGGACCTTGCCACATCATCCAATCCTACCTTTTGAGTAAGTCAAACTTGAACTTTGAATTGCTATAACCTCTGCATACGAGCTCGAATTTGAGTGTCATTCACACTGTTGGAACCAAAATGACGAGCGCTTCGATCTGAAGCTAATTTTATCAAGATTCTGACACTTTGATTTTTTGAGCCTAATTTTGAGCACTTGACCACTCCTCCCCACTGGAAGTCTTTTGGACCCCAAAAGATCACTTTCAATTGACCAGCAGATGAGGGTACAGTTCCCTCACCTTTCTAATCTCAATCCATTAATCACTGAATTGGAACTTGTGATCTCCACGATTGGAGTCATTCAATGAACTCTTTGGCCTTCTCCATGTTACTATCAATAGTAACATCCTTATTACTAAAATGATACAATACATTATGATGCAAATGGTAAACAAATTCCCCCACTTGATTCATTTGACTCAAGCTTAAATATACATCTTGAAACTATGCATTTTTCTGAACATAACTTTCATGTAAAACAAAATGATAGTTGAGGAAAATAGTTATACAAACTATAGGCCTAGAAAGTACATCAACAAACTTGTCGCTTATGCTTTTCTTATACCTTTTGACCAAGTGGAATAGTAGAGGAAAACCCATCCAATGGAAGTTCCTTTGTCGCTGCAACTTAAACACTTTATCATTGAAAATTTCTGAATGAAAAGAAATGGGCTTACCACATTGCAAAAAGACTACACCCATGTCATAGTCACATACAACAACTTGAAACTTAAATGATTGTCTCAAGTCTGGAAAAGAAAGTACTGGAGTTGTATTGATATTTTGTTTTAAAGCAAAAAATGCCTCTCGTTGGTTGCCTCCCCACTGGAATACCTTTTGCACAACTACCAATGAATGCAAATGAACTACAATAGAAAAAAAATTAACAAAATTTCTCCTCCAACATTGGGATACTCCCAAAAAACCTCTTATCCAAATGATTGTCTTGAGCCTGCCTAAGTAAATTACGAGCAGAGAAAAGGCATCTGCAGCTTCACGGAGATGTATGATTCCTTCACCTGTGTCTGCAGGAATGGAGTCAATACCACTACAGACTGTTACAGCTTCAATCTTGGAGAGGTATAACTTCAGCTCACCTTCCCCAAGTCCCACGCAGGCTGCCAAAAAGCCTTTGGGAACCTGAACCCACTTGGAAGAACCAATTTCACAACTCAAGTACATCAAATAAGTTTTATCCAACATATACTTTGACATCTTCATAAACAAATGTTCTTGACATACGACATCAAGTATTTTTTTCTCGCACATGACATGTTCATAATGAAATTTTTTGAAAATGCAAATGTCATCCAAATAGACTATCTTGTCTATAAATGTCTTCAACACATCTTTCTTCATACGTACAAAATTAGTAGGATCATGCCAAAGACCGAAAAGCATAACAAGCCATTCAAACAAACCTTGCCTAGTTTTGAATGTCGTCTTCCCTATATCTCTTTCAACAACTCTACTTTGATGAAAACCACTTCTTGAATCCCTTTCAAGGAAATGCTTACCATTCTTCTTGGGTGCCAAAACAAGAGGTTAACCACACAGTAAAGGAGTAGGCCGAATAATCCTTTTATTCAACAACCCCTAGATTTGCGTCTTAATTTTTGCACTTTCCATCAATGACATCCTGAACATGCCAATGTTAGGAAGAAGACACTTTTGCTGCAACTGCAACTTAGGTTGGATTCCCCTCTTGGGAAGTAATCCCTTTGATTCATGAAGCATCTCGTCATATTGGTTAACTATGTCAACCAATTCATATTTCAAATTCAAATCACAACCTTTAAAAGCTTCATTATCAACATCATCCTTGGGTTTGAACATTAGAAGCACAAAATTCTTGCTCAAATTCACTAGTCTTTTTATCTGCCCTGTATTAACAATCAAAAGATTTGTTTTTTTGTTGTGAGCTCTCACAATATATTCTACTCCATTTTTGAATATGTGATATTTGTTTTCATGTCAATGGAATATAGGTTTTCTGTCATAAAGGTATGAGCTGCTCAAAATGATGCCACAAACATCTAACGACACAATGTCAAGCTCCACTTCATCTATGAATTTTGTAGTGATTGCGAATTTTAGTTTACACTTTCCCGTAACCTGCAATTGCGCATTGTCTCGTACCCATCCAAGTGGATACGATTTCTGATGTGGAAAATCTTTCGTATTTAAACTCTTGACAATGTTTTTTGAGATAAGATTGGCTTGAGAGCCACTATCAAACAATGTATCAATCTTGTTATGTTTTGAGATCACCCTTATGTGAAACAATTCTATTCTCCTCTTTTCATTTGGAGTTTCATTTTGCAAGCCTGAAAAACTAGTGTTGGCAATGGATTCCTTTCCTTGAAACCCCATGGTTGTGATTTTCGTTTTATCACCGGATTCGGATCCCAAATCCTCTTAAGTGGTTGCAGTTGTCTTTCGTTTTCCTTTGTTGTTGAATTTCTTTGGTTTCATTTCAGGATGAGGCTTCAAACAATGAGCTTCATCGTGACCCTCTCTGGAACAATATTTACATATTGTTTTCTCTCCTTCCTTTTTAATGGATGCATTTTTCTTTCCCTTGAAACCCTTTTCTTTCTCTTTACCCTTAAATGGCTTTTTACTACCTTCTTCTGAGATGTTTTACCCTCTTGCCTCAAGATGAGTGGCTTGCACACACACATCATCTAGATTACTAGCATTAAGATAGTATGCCTAAGTTAATTATGTAAACGCCCTATGTATTTCAACAATGTGTCCTGTGATTGAAAATCTACACCTAACATCAAAGATCCTTTTTTGAATTCTTGGGTGTAATCTTGCACATTTTGACCTTTTAGTTGTCTAAAGTTCTGCCAATTCATGATGGCTTTCTGCATATAAGCTAGAGGGTAGAATTGTCTTTTAATTACAGCAATGAAATCATTCCAAGAAATTGAGATCTTACCATGTTTTTTAATCTCCTCTTGAGTCTTTGATTCCCACCATTCCAGCAATGCACCCTCCATTCTCAAGGAAGCTAACTGAAGCTTTATGTCATCCTCTTGAAGGTTTTGAATCCTGCAAAATATACCTCCAAATGATGAATCCACTTATCAAGCTTCTCTGCATTCACTCCACCATTATACATGGGCAACTCGAATTTAACATCAAGTTTTAAAAAAGGTGATTTACCAGTTCCTTTTGAAGAATGATGATGAGTATGAGTAAGGGTAGTGTTAGTGGAAGAGGGTGAAGATTCTTGTGAAGAAGAAGATGATGGAGAGGGTGGAGGTTTGTCTCCATTTCCATTACCTCCTTTTCCATTGCCTCCTCCTGCAGAGCCTTCTCCTTTGGGATGTTTGGAACTTTTGCCTTGTAACCTAGTATTCCTCTCTTCATAGAGGACCTTCGGCATCTCTGTCATATCAAAGAAAGCATTTCTGAAGGTCTTATCATCTTCTGTCATGTTTGTAGGTTCTCCTTCATGAGACATGATCTCTAGAGTATCAACTGCAAATTGAGGCTGAACTGGTGTTGTAGATTGTGGCAACCTTTCTCTTCTTCCCCTTGACCCAACTTCAGGGCTTCCAACCAGCTTTCCTTCACCTCCTTTGAGTTTTAACATTGTAAGCATGACATAAACTTGCAAACAATTAAATCCTTCTTTCACAAAGAAAACCTAATGCTATGATACCAAATTGAACTGATTTAGAATATTAGATTGCAGTGTTAAGATCTTCCTCAGATTATTTACAAAATGCTTTCATTGTGTTTAAGGATTCATCAATTTTTGCAAGTGAAATGAAGATTTTTTATGTTAATTTTATGAGAAATTTAACATAAACCATAAACTGAACAGAAGCATAAACATGTACAGAACATCATCAAAAACACATTACAATAGGCATATGATAAAGGAGTTCACCCCTCCTGGGCTACATCACCTTGGTCTAGCTTCCAATGGCTTGGGCCTCTCTATTATGCTCAAAAGTGTAAAAAATTGTGTTTACAATGCTTAAATGCTTCTGAAACCTGCTCCATTGAGTTCATCATGTTGAAAAATGGCCATCTAGCCTCTTTTTTCATCCAATTTGGTGGAAAACTGAAGAATTTATGACTTCCCCTTGTTTTCCCATTATTTTCTCCACAAATTGCTCCACATTCAACAGGAACCCACAATTTCGCTCCAAAAATCCACTAACTGAGCGAGAATATTGTCACGTGGCAGGCCATAATCCATCAGCATTGACTGCCCATCATAAATTGCAATCAACGAAGTCCTACAATCTTATCGACTGTGAACCAGGCAAGCGATATGCAATTGCGATTCAGCGGACCCGACGGAACTCTTAGCTAGAGCTTATAAATGTATCGTGTTCAGGATCCTTTCGCAATCGACAGAGTGTCGGGGTCTTGTATATGCGGGACTTTGCACCGTGTTTCTATTTGCAATTATGATATCGCATCGCAACCCGGTACTTGTCAGGGCTGATTCTGTAACACCTCCCTTCGCTGGTCTACAATTGTGATCCATCGTATCGCGCCTCCAGCTGATTCTTGAAAGCCTTCCCACCTACCTTATCGCATCCACCTTAGTTGTTCTTGGGCCAATTTTTAACGCCAACCCGCATGCGATTGCGAATTGCGACATGCGGGGACCAATGGCGGCTTGTCACTTAGCGCCTCCTCATTCGTTGCAGGACCTTGCCACATCATCCAATCTTGTCATGTGAGCAAGTCAAACCTGAACTTTGACTTGCTATAACTTTTGCATACGAGGTCGGATTTGAGTGTCGTTCACACCGTTGGAATCAGAATGATGAGTTCTTCGATATGAAGCTAAGTTTATTAAGATTATGACACTTTGATTTTTTGAGCCTAATTTTGAGCACCTGATTACAACCACTGTGGACATAGTGAAAAGTTTGCTTAGGCATAAAGAAAAAATGAAATTTTAATGAACACAATGAATACTGCTATATATGTATTAATAAATAGAAGTATATTAAAAGTAGTTATAAGCATTGATGAGGTATGTGATTGTCCTCCTCAATTGCAAATTAAACCATTATTTTCACTCATAGTTCAATCTTTTTTTTTCACCATTTCCACAATATATCTCTTTTTCCTTCATTTATATGCCACATTAGTATGGTTGGATTATCTGTGAAAAATGAGCATTTTAAGGGAATTAACTAAATTATTTGCTCTGGTGTGTTTTGGATGGATAATGTGTGCTCTGAAGGGTCAACAAGACACCCATTTAATTTCATGTTTAGAAGAGGAGCTGCAAAATTCCTTGTTAGAAAACACTTGTTATAAGGTTTCTCATTGGCAACAATTGTTGTAGATTTTTTCATCAACATCAAGCCGCTCATATGAGAATGAAAATAGCTACAACAATTTTCTACAACCATATAAGAAAAATAAGAACATGAACTTTGTTGCATAATATTTCATCAACAACATCATAAGGTAATTGTTGTAAATAATTTGTTATTACAACATTGTTGTATTACCTTGATTTTGCCACATTAACCCCACAGAATTTTATTCATGTCAAATCAAATTATTCAACCTACTCGATTGAAATGTAGGGAGTGAACTTGCAAGTTAGTTCAAATAGTTTTAGTAGTTGTTAGTTTTGTAAAAGTTTTATCCATTTTTTAAACAGAAAAGTGGTTGCTTTCCTCTATGCAAAGAAAGAATTGTTAAAAGTTAGTTAACAATTGGATAGTTGTTAAGAGTGTTTGTATAAAATATAGAAGAAGGGAACTTGAAAGGATTCGATTACTTTTTTTTCACAACTTATCTTTGAATGCAAAATAATTACTTGTTTTGAACTCTTGCGTGTTGAGCATGTACCTAATGTGATATCAATGAAGTGTAGAGCAAGGGCTACTCTATAGTTGTGGTGATCTAAATATTCTTTCTTTTGAGTTATGCATTTATTGTCTTACTCATGCATGTATATGTTTTTTTTCCTATAAAGTATATTTTATTGGATAATGAACTTATGTTTTATGTATCCTTGGGACATATTTCAACTTGAGAAGTATTTATTCAATTACCTGTGTGTTTTCAAAATAGTTAATCTTAGTTCTTGTACTAGTTTCTTCTAAATGTTGTAGATGTAAATAGAGTTGTCTTTAGTGCGATCTTTTGGACTTTCTAATGTCAAAATACGACAGAAATATTTCAATTGAAATCTTGATTCGTGTTATTTAAACTGGTTTTTTGACTATATATATGGATTCAACGCCCTAAAAAACCCCTAGGGCACTTCGATTGTGCAGGGGTTACCCATCAAGCTTGTCATTTCAATAAATTCGTGCCAAATTTTAGATAAATTTAACCACAAAAACCCACCACAAAAACTTCCAAAAAGTCTTACTAAAGATAAGTTGGATGTAAATTCAATTCCTTTTCTATTCTAGTTTAGAATATTGTCGTTGTAATTTGTTTCTACAGCGATAGCCATGATTAAATTATGTAGCATCACTATCACTAATTTGCTAGTTAGTTTTTTTCGAGTTATCGTATTGAATTTTTAGTGATAAATAGTTATTTTGCAATACAAGGTTAGCTTTCAACTTGGATTAGTTAGTTTTAGAGTAGTTGTAGATGTTTATTTGTGCCATGTAAATTTCAGTAAATTTCGCATAAAAAAATATCTGCCCTACAAAAACTATCTTGTAGCTAATTAAGACTAAGGAATTTAGGCTTCAAATACGCATATATATAGTGCTCAACTTTTTAAAGATTGTGATCCTAGATTAACATTAAAGTAGGGCTCTAATTGTACATTATCTAATCCTATCAAACATCATGATGAAAAACACATTCACAAGAAACCATGAGTAAGTTATTTGAAAGTGAATTATGTTCATATTTCAAAAAATAAAAGATAAAATAAGATGCGTATATTTTTGTCTTGTGATAATGAAGATTCTAACGCATAAAAGCTTTTTGATGGAGTAAAGGATATGGCAATTGAAATAAATGTCATCAAGCCATACACCAAACCTCTTATGTAGGAAATTTACATGTGACTTACCACTTGGCATGCATCCATCATATTGAGTAATTTTGTGCAAGGGGATGAAATTTGCCATGCACCAACCCTCCTCTACAACCAAACTCAAATATTTCCTACCACTTTATGTTCATTGTCATTATCCATCCAACAATCAAACATGTTCGTAGATTATTAATCTATTGTTCTTACATATTTCCAGGTCTATCATCATTTATTAGTCCATGCCAAGGCAATACCATAGAAATTGATTTTCCCTTTGACTATTAATAGTTTCCCTTTGACTTATACAATGCATAATGTTTAACTTCGAAAATAGGTTATATATCTTTCAATATAATTAAAAATAATAATAATAATAATAAATTGTTAAAATATTAATGGCCAATAAATTTAAAGTCTTATTGCAACCTATCCGAATATAATGTCATTTGTACAATGGTGTAGTCGCATTAACATTCATAATAGGTTTAGGTCAAACTAAATTAACTACGACAATGTTGAATCATAACATCAATTTAAATATTGAATCAGAAAGGGAAAAAGAACTCATTTGATTGCATTGGAAAGTGATATCCATCAACAGTTTTTGAGATGCTTGCCGATGATCATAAGTTCATCAAGAACAAGGAGAATATGAAGTCTTACATTAAACAAGCTACCTAGTTCTTATTAAATTAATTAACTACAAGCGTCTATTCTCTGCACTTCATCTTCGACATCAAGGGTTTGAATTTCTTTAAATAATTACTCTCTTGCTAAAGAAATCAATCACACTTATTTCATCTAATAATGAGAATCCATAACATATTTATCTATTTCAATGATGTTTGAAATGGATTTTATGCAAGGAATATTTTTGAAGCAATACTCTTTATGAACCTTGCATAGCCTATTTTTTAATCATTCAATCAGCTATTAAATAAATCTACTAATTTATTTATATATTGGGTTGATGTTCATGTGAATCAACCAAGCGTAAGATTACATTCTATCAGGTAATAAAAAGGAGTTTTCCAACACTCCATATGTCAAGTGGTTGTCCTCAATTGTTATAACTTGCTTGTCAAAACATATCATAATATTTTGGTCACCATTTGCAATATATTGGGGGGCACTATTATGAGGTATTAATTTCAAAAAACAAGACCATACACAACGAAATAAAAATATACCAATTTCTAGGGAGAACTCTATCTATGACAACATGGTCGTTGGCATGACAACATGTTCCAAAATTTTGTTGGTGAACCTAACCATCCAGGTCAAATACCATATAATTTATATTGTGTTTGATATTGGATAAAACAACGCTCCCCATGTGTTTCGTGGCATGGACTAACCGCCTCTCAGGGATCCTTATCTTTGGCGATGCGATCATTGACTAACACCTACGGGTTTTGGTCGAACAGAAATCGTGATTCCCAACAAGTGGTATCAAAGCGTAGGTCGCGGGTTCGATACACACTCAGCTCACATTGGGGGGGAGATTGTTGGACATTGGATAAACGAATGATCCCTGTGTGTTTCGTGACATGGACTAACCACCTTTCATGGATCCTTATCTTTGGAGATGCGATCGTCGACTAACACCTGGTGGTTTTGGTCTAACGGAAACCGTGATTCCAACATATTGTGTTAGATTATTTGTGCAAAGAAAATTAAGTTGGAAGAAAATTTTAATTTATTTTAATATTATATAGTATTAATCAATAATACTTCTCATAAAAACATGAACATATATCATTGTGATATTCCTCAAATGTTTTCTTTCTAACACATTTTTTTATATTAATCAACAAATTGTATTTTACAAAATATTCCAAAGAGCAATTCTAGTACAAGAGCAAGGTAGCATACCTAACCCTCTAAATCATCTTAAAGAGGCCGGGTTATGGATTTTCACTTTCTTTTACTCACCTTGAAACTTATTTCTAAGACCACCATTTTCTTTTCTCGTCAAGAGATTTCCAACGATATAAAATTCATCAAAATATGAGCTCTAAATGAAAATTTATGGTCTTTTGAATATTTATCCTTTCCAAGTGCCACATCAACATCGTACATTGTCACATCGTAGAAATGTCATATTCCTTTTGCCCCTATGTCTATTGCACATAGCGTTTTCACTAATGACAAGTGTCATTGGTGTCAAAGGGAATTTCAAAGATAGCAGTAGTTCTTTTCATGGGTCAAAGGAAGCAATATGACAGTTGGATACCTTGCATACCCTTATAAGGTGAAGTAAAAGGAAGCCTGAATTTTATTGAGATTTTGGAAAGGTTATGATGTCCTAATGATCCTATAAATAGCATGGTTATGTAGCCATCATAAAGACCTTTCCAATGGTGTATCTCACTCTAAAAAAATCCTCTTAGATAAGAAGTTATGGCCATTTGAAAATCAACATTTGTTGAGGGTCCAAAACTATAAGGTAAAACCCCCAAATCTTAATACGTCAAATAGTGTGCAACTCTCGAGTTGATATATGGTGTCAATCAAGGAAATTTGCATGAATTTTAGCATGACTAAAGGTTGTGCATCTTCCCCAGATCAGACGAATTCATCGCTTGCCCACAGACTTGAATGTTAGTCAATGAATGAACATGCTTGATGTTCAACACTCACAGTGGCCCCATCCAAATTAACACTTGGTGTCTTTTGATTGGTTTGATATGATGACATGGAAGACTGACATTTGGCATGTTTTGACTAGCTTGACATGATGACATGGAAATTTGACACTTGGCATATTTTGATTGGATTGATATGATAACATGGCAGATTGACACATGGTGCATGTTGACTAGCTTGATGCGATCATGTGGCAAACTCAACCATGTGGCCAAAGAACACAAGACAAGAAATGGTTTCTTGTACAATGTGGCATGATAGGTCATTCAATGACATCAACAAGGTACATGGGATCACAAGGGGTCACCACATGGCAGGTACATTTGGTAAATTTTGATTGGAAAAAAATTCAAATATGGGTGACACATCGCATCACTCATGGGCTACCATGTGGCATGATGACATCCTGCTAACATAATGCAAATGATGGACCCCAAGAGACTCGGTCACAAATCATGGTCATATGGGACCAAGGTTCATAGTTTAATGGCACACCGTTGAGCATTTGAATCAAAAAGTATGGTCATATGGGGCACATCCAAAAGAAGTGCCCAACCCTTATTTATATGGAACCAGTGTGAACGTATGATTAATTTTATTCAACCTTGTTGAAACAACGGTTACAGGCATTCACAACGGGCCTATGGTTAACCCCCCATAAGCATGGGAGCACAAGTTCAATATATATAGGCACATAGTCATTCATTCCAAAGACATGAAGTGTTATGAAACCAGCTCAAGAAAAGATAGAAAAGATAGATCAATGCCTTAGAATTCAGCCTCTTCGAGGGGGCAACCTCCTTTACATTACATAAATGAACAATTCTTGGATGATACAAATGAAAATACCTCCTTTCTATATATAGGAGTTTAAGGGCTCATAACATAATCAGAGCCGACATAACAATAATAATGTAAGGGCACAATAATAACAATAGTGGGCTTCTATGGGGCACAATAGTAACAATATGGGCACTACATGGTACATCAATATAATAAGTGGGTTGTACTAATAACAATAAGGGGTTACACTAGTAGTATAGGGGCCTAACATGCCCCTCTCCTTCAAAAAGCGTTGTCCTCAACGCTTGAGTAGTTCTTGATGCTTCTGTATAAAATCCTTGTCCTCCCATGTGGAATATTCAGTTGGTAAGTTCTTCCACCTTATGAGATACTCTGAAATTGATGGATTTCGTAGATGTCGGCTTCTTGTTTCTGTGACTGCTCCAGGTTCCAATATGATTTTTCCTTCCTCTTCAATTTTTGGCAATATTGTTTGAATTGGGATCTTTTGCAACTTTTGAATAAGTGGCCATACTTCTTTGTCCTTCTTCCATTCATCTATTGCTTCGCTTATCCAATTTGGTTGGATAATAGAAATAGAACAAAACAATGTTTCCACATCCTCATCCTTGAAGAGTCTTCCCATTCGGTAAGGTCGCCATTTTTTAAGTGCATGTAGTATTGCCAACATTTCCTTCTCATAAATAGCTTTCTTGAGATGTAGCGGTAAAAATACCCAATCACCTACATCAAAACATTTTTCACTACGATGTTGATCTACCTGTTGTTTCATTTGATTTTGCACCAAAGTGGCGTTATCCTTTAAAAGTTGGAGAACTTGTCGTTGATGCTCGATGTGATATTTCACTGCTTGAACCTTTTTCTTCTTGATATGTCCTTCTATCTCTAGAGTTTGAGTGGTAATTTCTTCCAATCCTTTACAAGATATGGTTGGATTCATTTCTTGACTCTCAATGTGATCTTTCACTTCTTGAACATTTTTCTTCTTGATATGTCCTTCTATCTTGATAGCTTGAGGAGTGGTAATTTCGACCAATGAATTACAAGATATGGTTGGATTCATTTCTTCTTTATTGATGTGATATTTGACTTCTTGCACCTTTTTCTTCTTGATATGTCCTTCTATCTCGATAGTTTGAGGAGTGGTAATTCCTGCCAATGCTTTACAAGATATAGTATGATTCATTTCTTCTATCTTTGGGGTTGGATCCTGGTGTATATCCTCTTCTTTCGATGTTTCTTGATCCTTTTCTTCCTCCTCTTCATACTCTATGTAGAATAATTTCTTCTCAACACAGTTATGACCTTTAGTGCATTTGCTATCGCAATTGTAACAAAGCCCTTTTTCTCTTTTTTCTTCCAATTGTTGTGGTGTAAGCCTTGTAGGTTGTGGAAGGCTAGGAGAAACAACACTTCCATCTTCATAGTTGTGACGGGTAGAATTCATTGTTGCCAT
>APFE030168382.1:127123-159541 GCA_000404065.3 Pinus taeda
TATATTATTTCTTATTTCTTATTTTTATTATTATTAGGGGACATTACATACTCCCCCTCTTTAAGGAACTTCGTCCCAAAGTTAAGTTGAATTATTTAACATTTTATTTATTTAGTTATTCATTACTTCATGTTTGCCCTGCACCCTCTGTTGAACTAGTATAATTAGCAGGCATTGAAAGTTTTCACATCACCCGGGAAATCTCAAGGAATCTTTGTCCTTTTTCCCACTTTCGGAACCAAGCATAAGCCTCCCCGATCTGTATCCTAGTCCAAAGTTGTCCCCAAGGCTCGCGCCTGACTTAGACCTCATCTACCCCAAGGCAGCATCTGGTACGGTACTTAATGACTCTGGGCATCTCGAAAAGCTGGCCCACTCCCTCCACAACTACTAAGGCGCACAGCCCCAGGCATCAAAGTCCTTACACCCCCACCAGACTTCGGCATCCCAATCCAATACTAAGCACCTAGCCTACAATATCAGGCACTTGGCCTCCTCAAGATGGTCCCATAGCCCCTCAAGAGCTATCCATCAAGAGCTATACAAGACAAAGGAACCATTGGCATATGTAGTGTTGATTGAGTATGTCCCCAGCCCATATGGTGTTACATATTCTCCCTCATAGGTATGGGCTCCTACGATATCATCAAATAAACCGGCCCTCTCGACCCATTTGTGGATTTCCTATTAGTCACCACATCTCAACATGCATCTAATGGCATCCAATGCATTAGTTATAATCATAATATCATAGAAAATAATCCACATGACAAGTCTTGCATGTCATCATGACAACATAACATCATTGTTATCACAAAATTTTGCATGTCATAAATCTACATACAATTACCACATGCTTCACATCATAAGATCCCTCCTAAGTTATAACATCGACATTAAACATTAAAGACATATCATCACGTAATAAATAAACCACATGTCAATATACCTCAACATAACATCATAATGCCTATGCATATCATAATCATCATAAGTATACATCATCGCTATTGTAAGAACTATATAAATATGAACCACATGTGCATGATTACCCTCATACCATCATATCATGAAACATCATCAATATGAGAACTATCAAATATAGAATAATACATTATAAGCATTCTTATCATGATTCATTAGAAAAATCAATTTCATTTGCTTGTATAAACATTGAATACCAACTATGAACTAAGATTATTCAACATCCATCTAGGATATATGTTATCTCATTAGTGCTATTAGTGTCATGTTTTCATCAAGATACCAATTACTTTTAGATAATCCTTTCATGGTCTTTATACTTGACTATTTACACCATAGGTATACTCATCTAATTACATCGTTAAATTTCAAATGAGCCTCAGCATCTTAAGCCTTAATCTCGTGTCACTTATTCTTCCTTCCCCAATTAAATATTAGTGAAATTCATCGTTAAGATGTTACGGTTTGTATAATCATTTAAATCATCAATATCAAGTGAAAATTTCATGATCACTATATATGTTGTGCTTATCCAAATGGCACACATACACGAGGTTATCCTTATTTAAGTCTTATGTTATGCTTAATCCACCCGCATGAGGGCTTGTTGTCCCTAGGTGATTATCCATCACTCACATAATTTTCATTGTGTATCTTGAAAATATTTGCTTATCTCATCAAGTTCCCACTTGATCTATTTTATCGTAGATTCACCCATCTTCAAGTTAGACTAGGGATTCCTCCGTCTTAATTTCCACTCATTAAATCTTTAGTTTAGAATTGGAAATGCTTGGAAGGAAATGCTTGGAACCACTACCACCATTATCAACCCTGAATGATTTGGTATGCCCAATGTGTTGGAAATAACTTCTTTAATACTAATGACACATTAGTAAGTTGTTTTATGTGAAGTAGCACTAGATCATCAATCCACTCGTGAGTAACATTTATTCAAGTACACCCTTTATTAGTTGATTCTTACTTCCTTTGGAATTTATGTGCAATCATTCTCAAAGTTTTAGTATAGAATTCCCAATAGTATATGTTTCTACACTTCATGCTCGATGTTTTATCATTAGTCTACATAGTGTATTTCCTTTACCAATAATCGTTATCCTTGAAACATGTTTATTACTTATCGTTTCTCACCAATTACAAGTGCTCACAACTCCCTATATTAACACTTATAAATGATATAGGTCATCATATTGACTCATACCAATCATATTTATCATTCCACATATCCTTAATAAAACTTTCTTTTTGATAGAATCACCCCTTCACTTACTCATACCAAATATTCATAAATATATTTTTGTTTTCTCCAATTGTTCAATTTTATTATGGATTCGCTTTTGTAATCCAATGTTATCATATCCCCCAAGCCCTTGAAAATGACCTTTGTTATTCAACTTCATTAGTTGATCATCAATGTCTCCTTCCTTATATGCATCATCCTTAAATCAACCTTATAGTGATAGTGATCTTTATTAATTAAATAATTCTATGATTTCTTGATCATTTTCCAGAGTATTATTTATTCTTAGATACCTCAAGAGTGCTAAGTTACTTAACCATGATTCTTCTCGAATCCTAACTCTTCCATCCTATGCTAGGATAAGGTATTACTTCTTGTTGATTTCCTATACTCATTTGTGATTGTCATTCACTATATTATTCTTTTATGCCCATTTCATCCTTCCATATTGGTTATCATTATTAGAAAATTGCAAATTCATCATTTTCTCTTCTTTCATGAGGTATATTTCTCAATTATATATCCCTATCAATGGGAGTCAACTTTATTATGCATCCTCTATGTTTTAATTTTTCCCAAAATTTACAACTGAATATGTCTCTCCCAATTTAATTTTAATTGGTTGTATTTTAATTTTCCTTGTCACATAATGGTCCAAATTAGACACTTCCAATAAACACAAAAATATTACAACTAAAGGATTAATTTGGAAGTCTACTTTCTTGAAAATGAACTTGGTATAATTTATTCCTTTTAAAATAATAAGATATCAATGGGTTACTACAATGCACTATCTTGGTTTCTTCAATGTAATTCCTAGTGTGCTATGGGTGCTTAAGTCCATTATTTTGATCACTCACTACTACCCTTCATTTCTTTTATCACATGATGATCATTTCTTCTAGTTGGACTCTATATTATTCCCCTTCACTATTGGAGTTAGTCATATACTCTCTTTGGTGATTTTCTAGGAAATATGAATACCATTATCATCCTTCATTTTTTATTTTTTATTTTTTTCATATGTTTGATATCTTCCTTCAATTCCTAACACATTTATTTTTTTATATCACTATCTTGCAAGACTATTATGACTATAAATTTACTCCATAAATTTATTTAATTCATACCCATAAAGGTATAAATTTCTCTTTCTCACACTTTATATACATAATATAATATAAGAAACTTGCTAACTACATCATCTTATATTGATAGTTAAAATATAATTCAAACTTATACATATTTATAACATTATATTATTATATGTTTCATATATTACAAACCATAATATGCTAATTATTTGATGTTACACCTAAAAATATGTCACAACAACATTATTCAAAATATTTATTAAAAAATAATCAAATATTAATATAAATAAAAAATCTTAGTTTGAATCTGCAACAAAGGATGGCGCAGAGCTAGAGGGTTTTTAATTATGACAATGAAAAAAATATTATATTTAAAATTGAGTAACTCCCGATTTGAAATACATAACTTACAAAATACACCACTTATAACATATTAATTATCAAATACAATTTTCAAAAAAATCTGGACTATCACTTAGACGAGAGTTGTCTCTTTTTTTTTCCTCCTTCAATTATATTAAGAAATTTAGTACATTTTATTTATCATCACTTTTGTTATTAACCTATTATCAACCTAAGTTACAATTAGATTCATTCTTAAAGTAAGTTACTCTTTAAAAAAATACTTTTCTTTTAACTAACACATTCAAAAGTGACCCTAAAAAGTGGAAGATGAATAAATACTCTTCAGCTTTCACTATTTTACTACCTATTATTTTTTTTGTCCCACTGATTTCATACAACAAACCTCATGGATCACAAATAAAAGGTCGGTGGGAATGTATTACAGTGATTGAAGGTGAGATTAAAGTCGCTTAATGGATAATATGCTTACCTCTAGAGAGGAAGACTCTGGGTTGCAGTCCCACCGTGATTGAGTTTAACGGAGTATAAAAAAAAGTTGATTACGGAGCTCAAGATTAAAATACGCTTAAATTTTCTAACAAGGTTATATTTAAGCCATTATAAATTCATATGATATAATAGTTACCACAATTTGAAATTGGGTTAATTTAAATTTCGTTAGAATCAAAATTATTGATAATTCTAATAAAGAAGTTTTCTCAAATTTTTATTTTAAAAAAAAAAAATTAAGCAGTGGAAAGAATTTTGAAGTTAATGATGGATAATAAAATTTTGAGTGTTTTTTTATGGAAGCAGTGATTGGAAATTATGGAAATAATTGAAGTTTTCGACATTAAAATGTCCATAGGCCTTAAGAGTTGAACCTGCTTTAATACCATATATAACAACCCCGAAATTAAAACATGCAAATAATTAGATTAATCATGTGATTTATAGTCAACATGCAATTTATCAACTATTTAACATCGAAATTCAGAAATATGAGCAGAGACAACTTACCTGTGGCGATGATATTCCTTACTTGTGATTTCAGAGTTGAACGCTATTTGAATCCTACTAACCACAACAATGTTTTGGGAACGACTCTCCATCCTACGTAAGCTCAATTGCACAAATTCTTGCTACAACTAGCCACTCACAAGCCGTCAATCAACGTACTACTGCCAGGGAATCATTTGTCTTACAAGGCTTTTCTCCCAAAAGAATAGATGATGGAATCATGGAATGATCTCTCATCTTCCTCACCGTCTATTAAATAGAGCAAACATTGAAAGGGGAACCGCATGCACACATTCCATGTGTCAACATGCAACTTTTATTTCTTTATTTTAAGTTTAACTTAATTTTATAATTCTCTTAATATAATTCTTTCTTATTTTATCACTTTTTACTTTTTGATAACTTTACATATTTTTACTATTTTTATAGTTCTCTTAATTTACTCACTTCTTATTTTATTTTATTTTTGTAATTTATTTATTTTACTATTTTATAGTTTATTTTTTATTTATATTATTAGAAATATTATTGTTATTTGTATTATTTATTTATTATTATTATATTTTCTCTTAATTATTATTTATTTACTATTTATATTTATTTATTGTTTATGATTTATTTTCTTATATTTTAATATTATATTATGTTATTTATATTTTTTATTATTATTATTAAGGGACATTACATAAATGCCTTCTAATAAAAGAAACCCCACCGCTTTTTTCACTCAAGCCAAGAGTAAGAACAATGTAGGTTCAAAGAAGCAAAGTCAAGGAAGACCAGGATTCAAAAATGAAAGGAAGGGAAGATGTTTTGTTTGCAATAAGTTTGGGCATTATGTAAAGGAGTGTCCTAATAGAAGGGACACACCTCGAGATGATGACTATCATAACAACTCCAAGGGAAACTTCAACAACAACAATCAAAGGAATGGCATGTCCAATGGCAAAGGAAAAAGATCAAGGAAATGGTTGACCCCCCAAGAAATCAAGGAACTCCAGGTATGAATAATCCAATGTTGTTAACAATAAGCAAAAATAGTACTACCTTACATCGGTCATCTCCACTGCCTATCCTCGGCACACTTTGGGTATTGGTTGATTGATAGTGGTGTCTTAAGGCACTTCACCAGATACAAGGAAGCCCACTCTAATATGATAGAAAATGAGACAAATTTGGAGATCATCCTTGGAGATGATGCCGCTTATCTCATGAAGGGAGTAGGGAATGTTACCCTTCAATTGAATCAAGGTAACACTGTTCATTTGCAAGAAGTACTATTGATCTATATTTGTATGGTTAGTTTTGTTGTGCTAATAACAATTACAGATTAATAAACATGTGCTTTCTTCTTGATTTTTGTGCTAAGGTTTCCTTAGTTGTTGGTGCTTACAAATAGGTAAATTTCCTTAAGTTAAACAAGACATTCATGAGAAAAATAGCTTCAAAAATGAATAATGAACAGCAAACATATACAGGACAGAAAACCATCAAAAAGACACACTAACACAATGTTTTGATGAAGAAGTTCACCCCTCTTGGACTACATCTCCTTGGTCCAGCTTCCATGGCTTGGGCCTCGATATTAGCTCAATTTGGAAAAAATAAATAAATAAATAAATAAAAAATAAAATAAAATGTTGTTGACAAAGCTCTATGGCTCTTGATATTTGCACCAATGTGTTCAAGAGGTAAAAATTAGCTAAGAACATTTCTTTTTTATCTTAATTTGGTCGAACATTGAGTAAGTTATGGCTCAAACAATTTTCCCTAGAAAACCTCTGCTAAATCTGGAGAGACTCCAGTTAAGTTTGCCAAGTTTGGTGGTGGTTCCGGATTTGGTGGCTACGCCATAATTGTCGCAAACTTAATCAATGGATTAATTAAGGCTAATTATGGATTAATGGCGCACTAATCATGCTTAGCACTGGCCCTCGGTCACGCACTTGTGGTCGCATTGGGTGGGGGCTAGCCCACAGGGCTAGCTCCCACCACCCCTGTTGTTGGCAATTAAATGCGCATTAAATATTATGTATGGTCCTCCCCTTTCAACATATGCAATCGTGGTTCGTTGGTGATACATGGGAATTTTGAGGGGGAGGTCACGGGTTCAAACTCGCCCTCCCCCATCGCATTATTTTGCAATATATATATTATATACAACTCTGTGGTATAGTTTGAAACTTATACCATTTACATTTAATGCCATCCAAAACTTGGTTTAATGCGCATTAAATGTTTATGTTTATATGCCATTCGAATATATATAATATATGCGGCAAACTTTGGGTTGATTAATAATATGATTAATCAAGTCCGTATTGCATATATTATATATATTCGAATGGCATATAAACATAAACGTTGAATGCCATTAAACCAAGTTTGGGATGGCATTATGGTATAAGTTTAATGCAATATATATATTATATACAACTCTGTGGTATAGTTTGAAACTTATACCATTTACCTTTAATTCCATCCAAAACTTGGTTTAATGCGCAGTAAATGTTTATGTTTATATGCTGACGTCAGCAGCCAAAAAATGGAAAAACGTGCAAGCATAAAAGTCAAGCTTCGGAGCTCCGGAATGAAAAACAGAGGCAGTTTTCGATGCGCGGCATCGCTACGGAAAATAGGCCGAAATGGAGAATCTTTAGGGAATCTTTTGATTCCTCGACCCTTTTTGCACCGAAAAAGGCAGAAAAAGCCCGATTTTGCTAATTTGAACGTATCTGAAGGCAAAGAGAGGCCCAGTTCAGAAGTTAAAGAGTATCAGAGCAGATCTGAAGATGAAAACCATGTCAAAGAGTATCAGTGTAGCGGCAAAGTGTATCAGAAGAGATTTTCTCAGGGCTCGACGCAGATGAAGCATTAAAAGAAAGCCTTGAAAGTCAAGAAACAGTTAAGGAACCATTCAAAGCTCACCAGCACCAATGACTGCACATTAAAGCTCACAGGAGATCAGTGAACCAGAACTCAATGCACAATTATTACAGAACCACTGCACCAAGCCACAAAGGACACCACATTAACTCATTTTTTATCCTGCTGCAACTGGCGCAACCCAAAGCAGATTTACTTACATTTAATTCCAGCATAATTTAGGTTTAGAAATCTTTTTTCCTGCAGACCTGTTTAGGTCGGTTGTAATAAATGAATTTAGATATTTTGCTTATATATACCACCCCGAAACATGTAAGAGGGGTTGGTTGTTTGATCTTTGTAGGTTTGATATCTTGCTTGAGCAGAGACTCGCACTGTAAATGTGATAACTTCTATAATCAAAGACTGTTGAAATGCATGGATTCTGAAATTGTATGTTGTGTCTAACTGGCCGAAGAGTGATTATGGAATTCTTGTGCTTCTACATGGTTCAATAAGTGTTACTTAACTCTGTTTAGTCTTTTATGTTTGTTTTATCACCTATGTTCCACCATCTAAAATTACAGAAAGGAAGAATAGCTTAGGATTTGTTTGGCAGCACCCTATGCTCAATTTCTGTGATTTCTTCATGTTTTTTTCAGGAATAGTTATGAACATGCATACTTAAATGATCTTGTTTACGTTGTTTCTTTCACATATGAATGTTAGTTTAGGAATTCTTAACTGCTCCTAGATAACCATTCATTCACCTCTCTTCCCTGTTAGTTGATGAAAGATTCTTAATTACTTTTCATCTCTGACTTTCATCCCATCTTTTTCAGCAAATTGGTATTGTTTCATGTGTAGCTATCCCACTCCATAATCCTCTTGTGACCAAGAAAACGCAACAGCAAGCTTTAATCCATGACTCCATGCCCAATGGTTTGAACTTTTCACCCTACCCCTTGCCTCTCTCCACGAATGAAACTTCCTGCCATTCAAACTCCATCCAAACAAAAAATCAAAACCCCTGAACCCAATAGCTAGCCTAAAATCATCATCAACAAAGCTAAATCATTAAGAGAGAGCCCTCTATGATTGCAGGTGGGCTATAACCTGCAATCCAAAGATTGGTTTGTGGTTACCTCGTCTGTATCCCTTCAGGAGCTTAGGGACAACCTGAGTTATAACATAATGGCGACTCCACTGGGGACTTCCTCAGATAATCTCACAAAACCAGTCTGAAGCTCCACAGAGGAAGAAACCAACCTTAAAAAAGTTCGGTCGACCTGTGTTCTTAGAAAATTTCCCAAAAAAAAAGTCAGAAGCTGGCTCCCAAGAAGCATTCACGTTACACAAGATCAAATCCAGATCCAAATCCCCCAGCTGTTTTTGAAAATCCCAACATAATCCCTAAAATACTTCGAAAGCAAGAGAAGTAGGAAGATTTGACTGCTTCTAGTCCCAAAACAGTTCAACCTAGTAGTTCTTTAACCCTTGTTAAAGTGTTGTTCCGTTCTAACCCTTCTTCCCCTTGTTCATCATCCACTTCTCCAGGCACTTCTTCCACACCTCCATTCACTGCAAATACTACCACTTCTACTCCTATTATCCCAATTACTCCGGTTGTTCCTCTTATCCCTATCGTTCCTCTTATCCTTGTTAATATGGCTAATAGATATGCGCCCTTACAGCTGCCTGCTAATCCCGGGGCTATGCCTCAGGATTACCAGACAAAAATTACCTATTTTGATGGCACAAATTCCTGCACAGCCCTACAACATACAAAGAAAATGCAGGATTACTTTGAAAGTTATGAGATGATGATGAAGTGTGAGAATGAAGATTTTTGTCCAAAGTTTGACTGGTGATGTCAGAACCTGGTTTAAAACGCTCACACCCAACCATATTAAACCCAGAAGCCTTATACCAGACATTTACAATAGATGGGAGAAAAAGAAAGACCCCTTGACATATTATATCTGAGTATGATACTATCAAAAGAGGACCTCAGGAAACCGTTTTGGATTACTGTGCAAGGTTTAATAACGTTTACAATGCAATACCACAAAATTTGAGACCTCCACCTGATCTTTCTTTGTACAAATTCCCTGATGGTTTTGATGCTGAAATGGCGTATCAGTTAAGGGAAAGAGCCCCTCAAAGCCTTGCAGAGATGCAAGATGTTGTTGTTAGTGTGGAGCAAACCTAATTGCCAAAAGAAACAGAGCCAGAACTGAGAGAAGAACAACCTTCAAGGAAGAACCCTCAGCCTTAGACCAAAAACTGGATGCCATCATCAACGGCATGCATAGGCTAGGAGACAGAGTAGAGAGCGTTGAAAGAAAATCATCATGGGAAGGTCAACAGTCCAACACCATAAGGAACCCGAACTTTAGGAAAAATCAGACCACAAACACTGGAAGGGCTAGTCCCAACCATGATATTAGGCCTCCTTTCCAAGAAAACTATGCGGAGGCATCCACATCCAGTGAGCCCACAGATGAGACTCACATGAACCTGATAGATTCGAAAAATGAACATCAAATATTTCTCACTAAAGAAGACCGAGACTACCCTGATGTAAAACGATTTCAGACCAAGTCGGGAGAGTCTTTTGATGTTAAACAAGGTTATGACTATGTTGTGTATGAAGTACACAAACAATATAAGTTGAGAACAAGAACCATTGATGTCCTTGCATCTATCAGAACAAAGGATAGCAAACAGCCCAACAAAATTAAGGACAATGTTGTCATAACAGAACCAACTGATATTGTTATCACAAACCCGCATCAAGTAACTGTACAGGATATAACAAACATGCAGCCTCCTATTGATCAGCCTCTACCTCCTTCTTCCTCAAAAGAAAATCTGAAAGGTACTCCAAAAAATCTTCCCAAAACAGGGATACCACAAACTGTCATTCATCATAACACTGACATTCAAAAAGAAAACACAGAGAATATGCCTGAATAAGAGAAATATGCCTCCATCAATGCTATGAATCCATTGGAGAAACCATTCAATTTAGAAATAGAGATTGGAAAACTCAAGATATCCATTCCCCTCTCAGAACTTTCCAAACTTGACGTGTATAGGCAACAAATTCAAAGGTTGCTCCAGCTACCAGAGGTCAGGGATGATGTAAACGTTTTAGATGATACCCTTGAGTTGTTGTTTGGTCCAGAAGTGAACGGAAAAACAACACATGGACCTGTTCCACCCTTTTATGTCAGTCTGCACATACATGAAAAAATCTTGCATAATGCTATGTTTGACTCAGGTGCCTCACATAACCTATGCCCAAAGCTGTAATGGAAAAGTTGACCTTGTGTCAAGCCTACAAGATATAATCCTTTGACTCAATCAATCAAATGTTTAGGCTTATCAAAGACCTTGTGTGTCTCTAGTCCATTTCCCAACAAACAATTCCAATGGACAAGTGTTCTGAATTCCCACAAATATGGCATGCTCTTCAAGATCATGGGGGCAAAACTGCAAGGATCTGTTCAACTTGACTCTCTTATGCCACTATATCTGTTTGGGCAACCAAAGAGACTGTATAGAGAAACACTGATGAAGTATGTGGTAAGTAGTGAGGAAAAGCCCCAAAATTTTCCAATTTACTCAATCTATTCTGATATGGATTCTTTTATTTTATTTAATGATGACACCAATCCTCCAAATGATGACAAGCCTTTAGCCTTAGAGCAAAAAACATACATCAATGAGGAATCAGTTGCCAATACCCATGAAGTTATCACAACAGTCAAGGCAACCAGCAAACAAGAAGAACCTCCCGAAACAGAAATTGTAAGTCTGCCCTATCCTCAAGTAACTCAAACTCTTGGTACAAACTTCAACCAAGAAATCACATGGTATTTAGAGTTTGATGGTTCTGTCAATAAGTTAGGAGCAGGGGCAGGAGTATGGATTTACAATACACATGATAATCACGCAGAAGGCCAATGCCTATAGACTAAATTTCAGATGTACAAACAACATGGCAGAGTATGAAGCTCTCCTCTTAGGCCTAAAATTGCTCAAAATCCTAGGAGCTACAAAAGTGTCCATTCTAGGTGACTCCGATCTGATTATACAACAAATGAAAGGTAACTTTGTTACTAATGACAGTAGAATGAGAGCTTACAGGACTACTACCACAGAAGTACTCAATTATTTTAATGAGTTCAAGCTTGCCAAAATTTCAAGAGACAATAACATTCATGCTCACAGTCTAGCAACTTTTGCTAGCACATGCAAGCTTCCCTTTGAACCAAATCACCATTTCACTGCTGAGATAAAACATAGACCCTTGATCCCTAACAATGTTAATGATTGGCAAGTGTTTCAAAATGATGCCCAGATTAAAAATTTCCTCACTCTTGAGGGCGAATTTTCAAACACAAACATTGACATGGATGCCATGAACGATTCCCAACAGCTAACAAAAGAAAACCAGCAGGCTGTAACAGCTGCAACAGCCAAACAGATCCTCAACCCAACTGTTTTTGACAATGCAAACATAGAACAGCTGAAACAAATGTGTTTAGAGGAAACAGCCAAAGCAAAGGATGAGTTTATTGATCCAAAGAGTAATTTTCTGACTGTTGGCCTTACTCCATTAAAAGACATGTTTGATGACAATGATGTGCCCAAAAAGCCAAAAATGGAGCCTTTAAATGCTGCTATAGAAGAACACAACATAGGGACAGCAGAACAGCCCAAAATGATTAAGTTGTCCAAAAATCTGCCCCCTGATCAAAAACCAAAATATGTGGATTTGTTCAAAGAGTTCCAAGATGTATTTGCTTGGATTTATGAGGACTTGAAGTCCTATGACACCTCAGTGATCCAACACACCATTCCCTTAAAACCAAATAAAAAACCATTCAAACAGAAACTTAGAAGAATCAACCCCATGCTTCTTCCCCTCATTGAAAAAGAAATAAAGAGAATGTTTGAAGCAGGTATCATTGCACCCATCGGATTCTCTAAATGGGTATCCAATCTAGTGCCCACAACAAAAAAAAACATGAGAGATCAGACTGTGTGTAGACTTGAGAAATTTAAACCAAGTCTCTCTAAAAGACCACTATCCTTTGCCCAAAATGGACCATATCCTACAAAGAGTAGTGGGATCATCTAGAATTTCTTTACTATATGGGTTTTCAGGGTTTAATCAAATACTTGTTCACACGGATGACTAAGACAAGACAGCCTTTACCACACCGTGGGGAACATTTAAGTATGTTAAAGTGCCTTTCGGGCTAAAGAACGCTGGTGCTACCTTTCAAAGGGCAATGGATATTGCATTTGCTAAGGAGATACATGATTTCCTTGTTCTTTACCTTGATGACCTAACCCTTTTCTCCAAATCTGACCAAGAGCACCTTAAGCATCTAAGGCAAATTTTCATGACATGCAGGAAATATGGCATTTCCTTGAATCCTAAGAAGTCCTTGTTTGCCCTTGAGGAGGGCAAGCTTCTAGGCCATATCATATCAAAAGATGGGATTAGAGTTGATCCTGGAAGAATTCAAGCTATCCTCCAAATCCCATATCCAATAAATATAAAAGAGCTGCAAGCATTCCTTGGAAAGATCAATTTCCTAAGGAGATTTATCCCAAACCTAGCTGAGCTAATAAGGCTATTGAGCAATATGTTAAAAAAGGAGCCAAGGTAAAATGGTCTCTTGAAACCAAGCAAGCTTTTGAGAGTATTAAAATTGCCTTGACTCAAACGCCTGTCCTCGCCAGTCCGCAATTCGACAAAGATTTTATCATTTTTTCTTTTGCATCTAAGCACAGCATAGCCACTGTCCTTTTGCAAAAAGATGATCAAGGTAATGAAAAGCCAATTGCTTTCTTCAGCCGAGCTTTGAGAGATGCACCCTTGAAATATCAGATTATGGAAAAGCAGGCTTACGCGCTGGTTAAGGCCATCAAAGACTTCAGAGTTTACATCTTATATTCCCATGTGATTGCCTATGTCCCAAACTCTGTTGTAAAAGATATATTAACTCAAGAGGGACTAGAAGGCAAAAGAGGCAAGTGGATTGCTAGCATTCTTGAATACGACATTGAAATAAAACCTACCAAGCTGATAAAAGGACAGGGTTTAGCCAAGCTAATGTCTGAAACAAACTTCCAGGCCCTAGACATTAATCAATTGGACAATGAACAGGAGCTAGAGACTCCACAGATCAGTGAAACCTTTTTGCAATCCCCATGGTATACTGATATTTTCTTTGTATTGTTAAACCTGTGTGCTCCCCCAGGATTGTCCAGGACCAAGAAAAGATTTTTTAGGATGAAATCATCAAAATTTTGTGTTATAGATGCTGCTTTGTTTTGGAAAAATCATGAAGGAATATTGCTTAATTGTTTGACTATGAATGAAACTAACAGCATCATGAAAGAATTCCATGCAGGGGACTGTGGAGGACATTTATATTGGAAGTCCACTGCTGACAAGATTTTAAGGGCTGGTTATTATTGGCCCTCTCTATTTGCAGATGTCAAGAAATTTGTTGTTTCATGTCACAAATGCCAAAATCTTTGAAGGGAAAAGAAAATTATTGCCTTTGCCCCTTAAGCCCATTTCAACCGAAAATCCTTTTCAACAATGGGGTCTTGACTTCATTGGAGAAATTAATCCCTCTTCCTCAGGCCAGCACAAGTGGATTTTAACAGCCACTGATTATTTCACTAAGTGGATTGAAGCCATCCCATGTAGACAAGCCAATGACTCCACTATTATCCGATTCCTTGAGGACAATATCCTTTCTAGGTTTGGCTGCCCTGAGGAAATCATCACTGACAATGCTGCTGCCTTCAAATCCAGAAAGATGATCAACTTCTTCCATAAATTTCACATCACCTTGGGCCACTCTTCAGCCTACTATCCTCAAGGTAATGGCTGGCCGAATCATCCAACAAAAGCCTCATCAATATCATAAAGAAAGTGCTGGAAGAGAACAAAAAGAACTGGCATAGGAGGCATAGGAAGCTCACAAATGCCCTGTGGGCAGACAGACTTTCAACCAAAAAATCCATTGGGATGAGCCCTTATGAGCTAGTATAGGGCATGGAAGCCATATTTCCTTCATCTCTGGGCATTCCTACTATCAAACTGTTACAGGAGATTCAGGCTAAACCAAATGACATTCAAAGAAGAATTAATCAGACCATTCACCTTCAACAAACTAGAGAGCAGGTGTATGACAGAGCTCAAATTTTGCAAGAGAAGCTCAAAAAGATGTTTGATAAAAGAGCCAAGGCTGAGGATTTCTATGTGGGTAGCAAAGTTCTAAGGTGGGATTCACGAAGAGAAGACAAAGGCAAACATGCTAAGTTTGATTTTCTTTGGAAAGGTCCATTCATTATCAGCGCAGTGGAAGGCAACAACACATATTTCCTCAAATCTGAAGATGGCAGCACAGCTGAAGAGGGCCCTATAAATGGCCGAATGTTAAAACATTATCATGATCCCTTTTGTTAAAGTTCTCCCAGCAAGATCATGTCTGTACATAAATGTTTGTATATATCAGCATTTTATTTTATTTTTGTATATAAAATTCCAGGCAATAGAGCATGCAGAAGAAAGCAGGCGGTGCTACACAGGTCACAGACATTTCAGTTGAGGGAAAGTGCTGTTCTCATTTCCACAGTTTCAATTATCCGACAGTCAGCACTAAAAATTTTCAATTTACAGCAACAATAGAAGATCCAGGCAGTCTGACCTGTTGTTCTTGACTTTTCACAAGGAAAAGCCATCCCCAAGTGGAGCCACTGTTAGCCTCTTGCTGCAGCAGGTTACTCATCTTTCATGATTGACATTTTTACATGCCAAATATGTCATTCTTTGCATGCTACAATGTTCCATATTTGCTACAGAAGCCAAATAAGGATGCCAGGAGAATGTGCCAGTTCAAGTGCCACTGCTGTGTTCCAATTTTGATGTACTAGTCCATTTTTGAAGAATTTTTCGGTTAAAGGGAGGTCCAAACAGTTTAATCTTGGTCTCCCTAGGTTTCAATTTCCTGTTTTAGAATATAGAGAATTAGCATCTGTCCAAACACCTCAATCTTGGCAGATTTCTAGATAGGTGGAGAAGCAAGGGTGCTCAACAGCTTAATCTGAGCCCCTGGATGAAATAAGTGTAGATGTAGATAGGAAGACATAAAAAGAAAAAGTTGAAAAGCTGGGTCTGCAAGTCTAAGTGCACCCAAAACAAAAAGAAGAAAAAATGTTAGGCAAGTAGGCTGGGTAGGTAATTTTTAGGTTGCAGAATGTTAATTTGTGATCAATTCCACATTTTTCAAGTGTTACATTTATCAAGATCACAGTCAGCGGGCAGTTCCCATTTGAAGGACTTCAAGCGAGGCATGACTAACTTCCCTTTCTTCCTCTTCCCTAAAACATTTACTAACTTCCCCTAAAGAGGTCAAGATCTGCTTGATATCTCTTAGTTCATCATTTTCCATCTCATTTGCCTTGGTAAAAGATCTGCTTTACTCAAGGAGGATCCATGTTTTCTCTACAAAGTTCTATCTCCCCTTTGAAGCCTAAGATCTCTGAGACTTAGAGATATTCTTATCATTTTCATATTAACTACTGATATTATTATCTAACTCCCTATCTATTTCCCTTCCCCCTATTAAAACTATGGTAATAACTCCCCTATGTAAATATCCCCTCCCCTTGGTTGAAACATAACCATAAATATCCCTTTGGGAATTACTAAGTCACCTGGACCTTCGAAACAACCCTCTTCTTTGCATCATTTTTCCCCCCAAGATGTTTGGACTCCCTCCAAATGCATTAACCCCCCCACGCATTGTATTTTTGGAATTTATTAATGTTTGATTAATAAATAACCAAGCGCCGAAACCCATTAGCCCTTAACCTATAGTTTAAAACCCACCCGCGCCGTGAAAAATTAAACATTTAACGCGTGCATTGTTCTGCTAAATCCCGCGCACCTTCTCCTCCCGTCCTCCGTCGAATCAGCCCTCCCAGATCCGACGGCTATTATGCATATCGGGTGCCCTCTTGTATGGGTACGTTAGCACCCGATGTCCGACGGTTTTACCGACGTACACCGGGACAGCTGGCGGCATCCCATTGCATCGGGCCGCCCCTGACAGAAACCGCGTTCGTATCAAAATCGGTTTGATGCATACCAAAACCGCCCTCCCCTCGCATGACAGGAGCGTCGCGTCACCCCGCCACGTCGCCTCCACCTCACCCCTTTCTGCCTGTGCCTGGCTCACGTCACCTGCCACCATGTGCTGCCATGTCATCACCTCGACGTACTGCCACATCACCCTGCTGACGTCAGCATGCTGATGTCACATCTGTACCAGAGGACCCCACTGCTGACGTCATGTTGACGTCATCCGTCGTACCGTTGACGTCATCCTGACATCAACAGCCAAAAAATAGAAAAATGCGCAAGCGCAAAAGTCAAGCTTCGGAGCTCCGGAATGAAAAACAAAGGCAATTTTTGATGCGCGGCATCGCTACGGAAAATAGGCCGAAATGGAGAATCTTTAGGGAATCTTTTGATTTCTCGGCCCTTTTTGCACCAAAAAAGGCAGAAAAAGCCCGATTTTGCTAATTTGAACGTATCTGAAGACAGAGAGAGACCCGGTTCAGAGGTTAAAGAGTATCAGAGCAAATGTGAAAATGAAAACCATGTCAAAGAGTATCAATGTAGCGGCAAAGTGTATCAGAGGAGATTTTCTCAGGGTTCGAGGCAGATGAAGCATTAAAAGAAAGCCTTGAAAGTCAAGAAGCAGTTAAGGAACCATTCAAAGCTCACTAGCACCAATGACTGCACATTAAAGCTCACAGGAGATCAGTGGACCAGAACTCAATGCACAGTTATTACAGAACCACTGCACCAAGCCACAGAGGACACCACATTAACTCATTTTTGATCTTGTTGCAACTGGTGCAGCCCAAAGCAGATTTACTTACATTTAATTCCAGCATAATTTAGGTTTAGAAAGCTTTTTTCCTGCAGACCTGTTTAGGTCGGTTGTAATAAATGACTTTAGATATTTCGCTTATATATACCACCCTGAAACATGTAAGAGGGGTTGATTGTTTGATCTTTGTAGGTTTGATATCTTGCTTGAGCAGAGACTCGCACTGTAAATGTGATAACTTCTATAATCAAAGACTGTTGAAATGCATGGATTCTGAAATTGTCTGTTGTGTCTAACTGGCCGAAGAGTGATTATGGAATTCCTGTGCTTCTACATGGTTCAATAAGTGTTACTTAACTCTGTTTAGTCTTTTATGTTTGTTTTATCACCTATGTTCCACCATCTAAAATTACAGAAAGGAAGAATAGCTTAGGATTTGTTTGGCAGCACCCTATGCACAATTTCTGTGATTTCTTCATGTTTTCTTCAGGAATAGTTATGAACATGCATACTTAAATGATCTTGTTTACGCTGTTTCTTTCACATATGAATGTTAGTTTAGGAATTCTTAACTACTCCTAGATAACCATTCATTCACCTCTCTTCCCTGTTAGTTGATGAAAGATTCTTAATTGCTTTTCATCTCTAACTTTGATCCCATCTTTTTCAGCAAATTGGTATTGTTTCATGTGTAGCTATCCCGCTCCCTAATCCTCTTGTGACCAAGAAAACGCAACAGCAAACTTTAATCCATGACTCCATGCCCAATGGTTTGAACTTTTCACCCTACCCCTTGCCTCTCTCCTCAAATGCAACTTCCTGCCATTCAAACTCCATCCAAACAAAAAATCAAAACCCCCGAACCCAATAGCTAGCCTAAAATCATCATCAACAAAGCTAAATCATTAAGAGAGAACCCTCTCTGATTGCAGGTGGGCTAGAACCTGCAATCCAAAGATTGGTTTGTGGTTACCTCGGTCGTATCCCTTCAGGAGCTTAGGGACAACCTGAGTGATAACATATGCCATTCGAATATATATAATATATGCAATGCAGACTTTGGGTTGATTAATAATATAATTCATCAAGTCCACATTGCATATATTATATATATTCGAATTGCATATAAACATAAACGTTGAATGCCATTAAACCAAGTTTCGGATGGCATTAAATGTAAATGGTATAAGTTTCAAACTATACCACGAAGTTGTATATAATATATAATCTATGCAATGCAGACTTTGGGTTGATTAATAATATAATTAATCAAGTCCGCATTGCATATATTATATATATTCGAATGGCATATAAACATAAACGTTGAATGTCATTAAACCAAGTTTCGGATGGCATTAAATGTAAATGGTATAAGTTTCAAACTATACCACGGAGTTGTATATAATAGATATATTGCAAAATAATGCGATGGGGGAGGGAAGGTTTGAACCCGTGACCTCCCCCTCATAACTCCGATGTATCACCAACAAACCAAAACCACATACGTTGAAAGGGGAGGCCCATACATTATATTTAATGCGTGTTTAATTGCCGATGGCGGGGGTCGTGGGAGCCAGCCTTGCGGGCCAACCCCCACCCCATGTGAAAACAAGTGCACGACCGAGGGCCAACACTAAGCGCAATTAGTGTGCCATTAATCCAGAATTAGCCTTAATTAATATGTTGATTAAGTTAGCGGCTAGCAACAATTATGGCAGAGCCACCAAATCCGGAACCGCCACCAAACTTGGTGGACTTAACTGGAGCCTCTCCAGATTTAGCGGAGGCTTTCTAGGAAAATTTGTTTGAGCCATAAATTACTCAATTTTCGACCAAATTGAGATCAAAAAGAATTATTATTAGCTAATTTGGACCTTCTGAGCACATTGGTGTAGGTATCAAGAGCTATACAGCTTTGTACACAGCATTTTTTTCCAAATTGAGCTAATATAGATGCCCAAGCCATGGAAGTTGGACCAAGGAGATGTAACCCAGGAGGGGTGAACTCCTTCATCAAAACACTATGTTAATGTGTCCCTTTGATGGTTTGTTGTACTATGCATGTTTTCTATTAATTATTCATTTTTGAAGTTATTTTTCTTATGAATGTCTTGTTTAACTTAAGGAAATTTACCTCTTTGTAAGCACCAACAACTAAAGAAACCTCAACACAAAAAGCAAGAAGCAAGTACATGTTTATTAATCTGTAATTGTTATTAGCATAGAAAAACTAATCATACAAATGCACATCAAGTAGGTATCAGAGCACAAGGTTGAATTGCTTGCTTGCTTGAGTTTGTGCAATTAGGGTTTTAATGGTTGCAAAATTGTGATACTTACAAGGTTAAAGTTGCAAAGAGGAGAAGGAAAATTGTTGGTTGCAACTCCTGAGGTAACGCCCAGAAGAAGGAGAGCCACAAGGCCACAATTTCCAACACCCAAAGTTCCAATTCCAGCTGCACTTGAAACTCCTCAAGTTTTTCCTTCAATTGAGATTGAATAAGTACAATCAATACAAATTTCTAAGCCTGAATCGATAGCCATTATGTCCAGAGAAAGAGAGCCTAGAGGTCCCTCTTCAAAAGAGGAAGAATTCAAGAAAGATTTCTACACTTTGACTGAGATGGTTAAAGTCCTCTATGAAGAGAGGAACACTAGAATGGTTGGAGAGAGTACTAAACCTCCACATGGATAAGGAAGCTCATAGGATAAAAAGGATGAGAAGAAGGATTCCAAAGGGAATGGTGGAAAGCCACCTCCATATCCATCATCCTCGTCATCTTCACCATCCCACAGAGCATCATCTTCCATTACCACCACGGCAACTACCCATACTTATTCCAAAACCCCAAAAGGAAAAACTCCATTACTGAAATTGGACATAAAATTCGACCTTCCCATGTAAAATGGATAGGTGAATGTAGAAAAGTTGGACAATTGGATTCAATAGTTGGAGGCATACTGCAAAATTCAGAACCTTCAAGAAAATGACATAAAGATCCAGTTGGCTTTACTGAGGCTAGAAGGAGCTGCACTATTTTGGTGGGAAGCAAAGACTCAATAAGAAATGAGAATCCATGATAAGATATCCATCACTTGGTTTGAATTTGTTTCTGTAATTAAAAGATAGTTTTATCCTTTAGCCTATATGCAAAAAGCCATTATGAGTTGGCAGAATTTAGGCAGCTTAAAGGCCAAATAGTCCAAGATTATACACAGGAGTTTAAGAAAAGGGCGTTGTTATTAGGAGTGAATTTGAATTCCCAAGATACACTATTGAAATATATTGGGGGTTTACATTCCTATCTGAAACATACTATTGTTATGTTCAATCCAACTAATTTGGATGAAGTATGTGTGCAAGTCGCGCACCTTGAATCTAGAGGAAAGAACATTCAGGAAGAGCATAGTAATAAAAAGCCACCTAAGTGTGAAGAAAGAAGTGGAGAAAGTTATATGTAAACACTGTTCAAAAGAGGGACATAATGAGTATAACTGTTGGAAATTGCATCCAGAAATGAGACCAAATAAGTTCAACAATAAAGGGATACAGAAAACCATTACTATCACTCATGAAGACTTAGGTTTTGAATCAGGTGATGAAAACAAAATCACCATCATGGGAATCAAAGGAAAACAATATATTGCAAGCACTACTTCACAAAATTGTAACACTACTACTACTCCAGATGAAAAGAGATGAATTGAGTTATTTCATGTTAGGATCATATCTAAACACACCAAGATTGACACACTCTTCGATAGTGGGTCACAAGTGAATCTAATCTCTGAAGACTTAGTCAACAGATTGAATCTTGAAACTGTACCTCACCATAAAGCATACCCTTTGGGATGGATAACAAGAGACACAAGTTTACATGTTACAAGAAAATGTTTGTTTAAGTTTCCAGTCACTGCAAATTTTGTTGATGAAGTAGAGTTAGATGTGGTACCGCTTGATATTTCAAGTGTGGTGTTGGGTAGTCCATGTTTGTATGACCAAAAAGCAGTCTTTTACCGCCATGAAAACAAGTATCACTTGTTCAAGGATGGTGTAGAGTACATAGTGATAGCCCATCGCAAAAAGCTGAACATTTCTTTGGTTAATGCAGGGGAGGAAAAAAGACTAGTGAATTCAAGTAAAATTTTAGTACTTTCCATGTTCAAGCCAAATGATGATATTGTTTATGAAAATGTTGTTGCGTGTAATGCAAGTTTCAATTCTGATTTGGTTGGTTCAGTTCATTAGAGTGATGAAGTATTTCAGGTTGTGAAAGAATCGTCCTTCAAGGAGAAAGAAACTTCACATGAAATATCTTTGCAGCAAGAGGTTTATCTTTGCAATGTTAGCATGCAAGGGTTGACAAAATTGCAAAGTGTAGAGACACCAATGCAATGCAAAATTTTGTTGAACACTGGGCTCATTCAATCATCCCTTACGCCATGTTGTGAACCGATGGTTATGGTGCCAAAGAGGAATGGTAAGTATTTCAAGAAAGAAGACAAAAAGAGTAGTTTTCGCCAAAGTAAAGTTGTAAAAAGAGGTCAGTGAAAGAATATACATAACACCAAACAAGAATGGTTTGTATGGATTTTAATGTTGTATGCTCTTTGTAGCACTTCTATACATACATGAATTTGAATTATGTGAAAAAAGAGTCCTTTCTTGAAGAAATTGTCCACTTGGGTGACATAAACATGTTTAGAAATTTTTCTTATGCACATGTCTTCTATGAAGGAAAATTGTTTGATGTTTTGAAGATATTAAAGTACAAGTTGGGGTTCACTTCTTTGATGCATTTGGGCCATCATATTGGACGAGGTAAATTGAAGGCAAGCCTCTCCAAGTTGGATGCCATTGTTGATTGGTCAACACCCAAGATCATCATTTTGATAAGAGGTTTGTTAGGAGCAGCCCAATGTTGGAGGAGAGTTGTTGTTGACATTTCTTCTTTCGAAGCTCCTTGGCATGCATTGTCATGTGTGTGAAAAGTCTTCGAGTGGGGAGGCGAATAGCAAGAGGCATGTGTTGCTTCAAAACAAAAGATCAATTCAATTCTTTTTTATGATATTTCAAAATTGAAAGGTTCATTTGAGTTTCAAGTTTATGTAAACAGCTTCACCATCTTATTTCATTCAAAATATTTCCATGGTGTAAATATTAAGTTGCAGCGATCCATGCACTTTCATTGGATGGATACTTGTCAAAGATTTCACTTGGTTCAAAGGTACAAAAGAGGTATAAGCAGCAAGTTCATTTTTATTCCTTTAAGGCCTATTGGTTATGTAATTGTTGTACTCAAGCATTATTATGATTTACATTAAATTTATGTTCATAAAATTTCATACTTTCAAGATGTACAATCAGGCTTGAGTCAAGAAAACCAAGTAGTGAAATTTTTCATCCATTTGTATTACATTTTGTTATGTCATCTTGGTAAGAAGGATGTTGCTTTTGATGGTGACATGGACAAAACCATGATTTTCTATGAACGATTGAAAATGGTGCAACAAGCGGTGCAAGATCAGTTTGAAAAGGGCAAAGACAAGTACAAGTATAGAACGGGGTCCTCAAGGCAAGTGAATGTTGATTTCCTTAGAGAGGAGCTCAAGGAAACAAATTTGTCAAAATAATTGGATCAAGCTTGGAAAGGTGAGGGAGATGTACCCTCATCTACTTGTCAAATGATAGTATATTTTGGGATCCAAAAGGCTTCTAGTGGGGAGGAATGATCAGGTGCTCAATATTTAGCTCAAAATTCAGAGTTCTCAGATTGGCTCGAAAATTGTATGTATGCGTCTATCTCGTCAAGACGATTGCAACACAATTAGTTTCACCAAAAACAAAGTCCGGATGAAGGAGAAAAGGCCTGATGTTCATTTACCTAAACAGCAAAAAAAAAAGTTGCAGAACAGGACAGAATGATGACATGGCAGTCCAGTCAGCAAGGGGAATCTTCTTCAATTTTTGCCCAATGGAGCTATGACAAGTGTCACCTCCGAATTCGCCAGTGTGTTTGTGTGCAAGTGAAATTGCCTAATTGGCCTCTAAGGTGGAAATTGATTTTTTTATTTAATTAAATATTATTATATATAATTTTATATTAATTTTTATGTTATATTATATAATTTCTAAATTATATCCTAATTGCCTCTAAGTTGGAATTTGATTTATACCATGAAAGTTTAAATGTGTTGTGGTTTAATATTGTGTGGATTTTTTATGTCTATTATATATATATATATATATATATAAACAAATTCAAATTCCACTCTGGAGCCAACTAGGAAATTTCCCTTGCACACAACCACACTGGTGAATCTGGAGGTGACACTTGTCACAAACCCATTAGGAAAAAACTAAAGAAGATTCCCCTTGCTAATTGGACTGCCATGTCATCATTTTGTCCCATTCTGCAACCTTTTTCTTTAGGAAAATGAACAGCATGCCTTTTCTCCTTCATCCGGACTTCGCTTTTGGTGAAACGAATTGCGTTACGATCGTCAAGAAGAACCTAGTGTCCATTTCATCCATGGAGGACAAAGGATTCAAGGTGGCATTCATCAATGGAAAGGTACGTGTTTGGAAAATAAATTTTAAAGATGCTTTTACTCTTGGGTACAGGGTTAACACTTTGTATCAAGATGGAGGAAGTCCATTGGGAGCCATGTCTTGTGACACATCTCTACAATCTAAACTATGGCATCAGAGGTTCACCAATCTTCATTGTAAGCCTCTACCCGATGTGAGATAGGTGGTGACAGGTATGCCTGAGTTCAAAGTAGAGCTGATGTGTCGAAGGAAAACTTACAAGGGGACCATTCCCCTCAAGTAATAAAAAGACCACAAATATATTGCAATTGATCCATTCCAACATATCTGGTATGATGCCCGTAAACTCTTTGGGAGGATACTTATATTATCTCACCTTTACAAATGATTACTCTTGCAAGACCTAGATCTACTTCTTGAAGAAGAAGGATGAAATGTTCACCTAGTTCCGACACTTCAAAGCCTTGATCTAAAACCAATCCGAGAAGAAAATCAAGATGTTGAGGACTGATAATGGGACCGAGTACGAATCTAAAGAATTCCAAGATTATTGCAGAGAATATAGCATTAAGAGGGAGACTACAACACCATACACTCCTGACCAAAATGGTGTGGCTGAAAGGAAGAAGCGCTCTATTGTAGAAGTTGTTCATTCCATGCTTCATGATCAAGGCCTTCCGAAGTTTCTATGGGTTGAAGCTACAAATACCATCGTGTGTGTTAAAAATTGATGCCCTCGTCAAGCATTAGACTCTAAGACTCCCAAAGAAATGTCCCCTGGTAAGAAACCCGATGTCTCACATTTTAGAATTTTTGGAAGTCTCGTATATTTTCATGTGCTGAAAGATAAAAGAAGCAAATTGGGCGCATCTGGGAAGAAAGGAATCTTTGTGGGCTATAGTGAAAATTATAAGGGATATAGAATTTATGTGGTTGGTTAAAAGGAAGTTGAGATAAGTCATGATGTCACCTTCGATGAAGATATGGCCCTCAGGAAGATCAACAACCTTCCTATCCTAAGGAAGGACAAAGAAGCTGACACCAAAAATCAGGGTGAAAAAGAGGACGAAACGATGTATGATGTTGATGAACTTATGGATCTTATTGATCCTCCTTCTCATGAGCCCTCCTCCTCCAAAAGGAGACCCTCATGGCTTAGGGAGACTCTCGAAGATGCCGAGAGACACATTGCACCAAGGGAAAATCTTCGTGAAAGCAATAAGTCAAATAGGAATCAAGGATATTAGACTGCCATGAGCACTATCATTCAAAATGAGCCTTCATCATTTGAAGAAGCTATGAAGAAACAAGTATCGAAGGATGCTATGAATTAATAATACGAGTCAATTATGAAGAATGATGTCTGGGATGTGGTCCCTAGACCCCAGGACAAATCGATTGTCACCTCTAAGTGACTCTACAAAATCAAGCATGGAGCTAATGGAAGTGCAAAAAAGTTAAAGGCTCGCTTTTTTGCTCGAAGATTCTCTCAAAAGGAAGGTGTATATTATGATGATATATTTGCACATGTTTCCCTATACACCACCATCAGCTCGATCATAGCCCTTGCTTCCTTGCAAGGATGGAACCTACAACAGATGGATGTCAAGACTGCCTTCTTGCATGGTTCAATCAAAGAGGAAGTATATGTGGAACAACCTGAGGGGTTAGAAGTACATGATCAGGAATCTCATGTATGAAGGTTGAAGAAAGCTCTCTATGGGTTGAAGCAAGCACCCCGGACTTGGTATGAGAGGATCGATAGTGATCTGATGAAGCTGGGACTCACTAGAAGTGAAATCAATTTGAACCTTTACTTTAAGGTTGAAAATGATAAACCTCTCATTCTGGTACTTTATGTGGACGACCTATTTCTGACAAGTGCAGACCCTCTAATTCACAAATGTAAGAGGGAGTTGGCTTCTAAATTTGAGATGAAGGACCTAGGACTGATGCACTATTTCCTAAGGTTAAAGGTCTAGCAAAAGCCAGGTGAAATTTTCCTCTCTCAAGGAAAATATGTGGTTCAGATATTGGAAACATTTGGGATGGTGGACTGCAAGCTTGTGACTACTTCGATGGAACTTAACTTCAAGAAGTTATGTGGTAGTGTTGTTGGACCTGAATTGGGAAATGCTTTTGAGTATCATCAAATCATAGGAGCACTGATGTTCTTGGTGAACTCCCCTCCGAACATACATTTTGCAGTTACTACATTGAGCCAATACATGGTTGAGCCTCATCATATACATTGGATTGCTGCCAAGAATCTTTTGAGATATCTTCAAGGCAAAATCACTCATGGACTAAGAGACATTGTCGAAAATGTGAGGCTGCATAGTTATTCTGGTGTTGATTGGGCTGGAAGTGTGGTGGATCGCAAGAGCACTTCTAGAAGTTGTTTTTCTCTAGGTTATGCTTCGATATCCTAGATGAGAAGGAAGCAGAAATCAGTTGCCTTGAGCACAGACGAGGTCGAATACATAGTTGCTAGTATGGCCTCATGTGAAGTTGTCTGGGTGAGGACGCTCTTCAGTGAGATGTTTGGGCATGTGCGAGATACCATCGTGATCCTCTGCAACAACCAGAGTGGGATCCAATTATCAAAGAATCTTGTGTTCCATGATCGCTCCAAGCATATAGATATTAGGTACCACTTTATTCGAGATATGGTACAATTAGGAGTAATAAGGCTCCATCACATTAGGACTGATGAGCAGGTCACCAATATTCAGACAAGGCCCCTAGGGAAGGTCAAATTCTTGGCCTTCCGAGAATGACTTGGATTCATGGAGAGACCCTCTTACAAGGGTCCTGTATGAGATGGAAATTAAGCTCTGGGAGCTTCAGGGGGCTTGGGGTACTTCTTGGAGTGGTGAGCAACCATAGGGTGAGTGGTTCAGCCTTCCCCTAATGGTTTGTTATGTACAGGGTGAGTGGTTCAGCCTTCCCCTAGTGGTTTGTTGTGTACAAGGTGAGTGGTTCAGCCTTCTCCTAGTGGTTTGTTGTGTATAGGGTGAGTGGTTCAGCCTTCCCATGCAATACCCCTTTGCGACAAGTAGGCAGGATGAGTGGTTCATTCTTCTCCTGTTGAGACATCCTACCCCTGAAGTCTGGGACTCATAGAAAGTACCTCTCATCTCGCCAATGAGTAGGGAAATGAGGATAGGGACCATAGTACTACCAATGGACGCATCATTTACTACCATACTCCCTATGCTAGGATGACTGATATTGATCTGGGATTAATGGGAATTGACTTTGGGTTAGTAAGAGTAGTGTGAAACACTCTCTTTTGATTGAAACTGACATTGGGTTAGTAAGAGTGGTATAAGAGTGGTATGAGACACTCTCTTTTGATTGGGGCTAACTTCGGGTCAGTAGAGAATGGTATGATACATTCTCAATCACTTCTTCTTCTTCATAGTTCAGCAGAGAAGAGAAGAGCAATGCATTGATGGTAGAGATAGTACAGATTGGAAGATAGATTAGTAGGTGGAGTTCTCCCTAGTTGAGAGGGAGTGTTAAAATTGGAAACTAGGGCCAAACTCCATATGGGTCATCTTATTTATGATAGCTGATATTTTTCTTGGATTCCTCTCTCTGAGAGGTGTAGTATTGTTCTAGAGATCATCTGACTCTGACATGTACAAATAAAGCTATGAATTTATTTTGATTATGGACAAATTGTCAAGGTTGGCCATGAAAATTATGTAGGTTCAAAAGCCCAATAGTCACATCTATTCATCCTCAACATTTTCTATAAATACATGATGCCTCATCCTCATTTGGATACACTCATCTTCACACATATCTCTCTCTCCTCATCTGATTGGGTATGCATTTTTGGGCAGTAGCTCTCTCCACACATGTGAAGGAAAGAAGGGAAATTTTTTGTTCTGGGCATTGACCAAGTTTAACCGAATTTCAGAGAATGTATTTGGACTGCGTTGACCATTTTTTACTACGATTTTTGGTGGAGGAACTCTGTCCCAGCAGGCCACATTTCTCGGCACAGAAATTGAGGCAATCCATTCATTGTTTGACCATATTTTGACTTTGCTGATTTCGGATTGTTTTCAGGATTGATTCATCTTGTTGTTTGGAGGGCGAAGTTGGATGAAGTTGACCGATTTGTTGAGGTTCAAATATGCCATGTTGACCAATGTTGACTTTTCTAGTTAGGGCTCTTTTGTTGCTATTATAAATTATCGGAATTGTAAATTTTACTATCTCTCTCGTTGCTAAACTATTGAAGACTAAGAAGAACTGATCAAGGGTTTCCCCGCATTGGGGTTTGTCCTTGGCAGGTGCCACATCTTATGTCTTCTTGTCTTGGCTTGTCTTCTAATGTTTATGTTTATGTTTTATCTGCATTTTACTATCATGTTGATGTGATTGCTAAACTAGATATTGATATTGGGCTAATAAAGAAATTGAAGTAAAATTTCTCTAAAGCATAGAACATACCAATGTTGCTTAAAATTAACAATTGTCTTATTTATTGATATGCAACAAATGGTTATGATTCATTGGTACATAGTTATTCATTTATGAAAAGTTGTGAAATGGTAAAATTGTTGCCACATTGATTCACCCCAAAAATGTCCGCACATATAACACCACATCAACTACATATCACTAACTCGTGGCAATCAATGTCCATGTGTTGGCATCGCATAGGGCCACACCCTTAAGGAACATGTTGGCCTTAACCACACATCTTAATCTAGCACGTATTATTTCAAATATAATGAATATATTTACCTTATGGATGTCTAGCTCCAAGAACTTTTAACAAACCCATGGAACTGAATTTTGTAATTTTCTGGTCTTTTGAATCACTACAAATCTCACATAGCCATTCCCCTCACTTGAAAAAACCTAGATACTTGTCAATTCACATATTTTTCAATATGGCCACCAAACCAATATGCCATTAGGAAACCTCAGAAGCAATCCTTGCACCTTTTTCATAGTTTGGTTGATAAGCATCAATTAATGAAAACATCTACATCAAATGACGTAGATCTAAATCCATCCAAATATAGAAAAACCCAAAAATACATGTCTTCACAAATATATGGATTTTTGGATTCTACTTTCCTTACCATTGATCATGACATGTCTACTGCCACATCAACTCTTACATACCAATTTTGACACATCACCACACCACATTGGCATGTCAGGGCTCATGGCACATTAGCCACCACATCAACTCTTCCATACGAACTTCAACACGCCACACCAACGTGCTACATCAATGACACATCAGCTTGCCATGTCATCAAAATATGGCCTATGTGCCACATCAATGCTTGACTACCCATAGGAACCGTACATAGTATTTACATGGTTTTTTGTGATGGCATCCAAATCTAAGTTTTTCATTAAGGACCATTTATAAGTAATTTTTTATGTATGCCCAGACCTCAATAAGCATCAGATCCCAATTATTTTTCAATTATCAAATCTCACTAGCACCCATTTACAACTATTACCAAAATATAATTCTCCTCCCTCTCCCCAGTTTGGTTAATGGAACATTGAGCCACCCAACCACCAAAGATCCTTCACCGCACTTTCACTTGCTTAGACTAGTTTGGTTGATGAACCATCAACTATTAGAGATTTGCCTCCTCATTAGTTGATATGAGTTTGTGAACTAGGCCACTGGAAGATCTCCATTATATCCTTTATTTAGGAATGTATATCAATTAGACCCCATGTCTAAGCTTTCTTCATGGCTAATCCCTTGGTCACATTGTCCTTCGTCCCATGCGACCAGGTGTTGTGTTGAAAGTTTGTGTTGCCTTAAAATCTAATAGGTATTGTGAGATGACTTAAAGGGAAAATCCCAAACCTTTTTGCAACAATGAGGGAGATTGTCACTACCACATCAACAATCTTCCTCCTATCTGTTAATGGAATTGCACCATAATGGAGGCTTCTCAGGGATCACATAAAGGTTATTCTAGATTATATGGCTCAAGGTGATTTAGATATTGGCTAATTTAAGACACTCATAAATGGACAAAGGCACAATTCTTCTTGTAAAGGAGAGGCATATCATACACCAAGCCTAGGGATGACACATATGACCTTGGGTTTCAAAATTTATTGCAACAGAGGTTATTTCTATGCATGCATGCATCAAAGAAAGGGTTAAAAAAGATGTAATCAATAAATGAGAAAGGAAAACCCTCAAATTAAGCCCTAAGTTGTATCCCTCGCTAGGGTAAAGGGTTTTCTAGGGCATAAATTACTTATAGAGTGATGACATCAGCCCTCCTAAGGTAGATATAATCATGCAAAAGGAGATATTTTGAGTTAAAAGGATCAAGAAGTTTAAGATGATGGATATTACCTCAACACTCATCTAGATATGCCCCAATTGAATTCAACCCTATAAAATTTCCCTAGTGGCTTGCCTTGAAAGTCTTGGAAAATAAAAGAAATGGAAAGTATTTATGTTTTCAAAAAAAATAACCAATGCTAGGAATTCCATTACCTATTCCTACTTGGATGATGGATTCCTTAGGCCTATTTTAAGAGAATAGATATATAAATGGGGGGAACCTCTTATTTTAACTTGTACAAACACTAGATATATTTTTTGTGAGGGGAGAAATTAACAATTGAATCTCTCTATGGGGTCCCATATGGATTTCAAGGAAGAGGAATTTAGCATGCAGTAGTCAACCAAGATTTTCCATAAATAGTATGCATTTAGACATGGAACAAAGAAAAACCCTAGCAATAAGTAATTACATGAAAAATAATAAAAATTACAATTTTTCCATGAAATAAACTTCTTTCAATCCCAAAAATACATCACCAAGAAAAAAACAAACCTCCAATAGCAATAGTACGATAAAGATCACATCTCCACAAGTACCGAGTTTACACGAGACTAGGTGAAGCTCTCTAAAGGAGGTCGAAATCCAAGAGTGATGATGAAAAATGACATGAGAGTGATATTCCATTTATATGAGGTTTATCACTCATAATAATTAGCCTAAAATCCCTCTGACAAGTTTGATTTTGTATACATGGAAAAAAACGGGTTACAAGCCAACCTTATAGCTCAACATAATAAAATAAGCCAAAAAAGCCCGCAAGTGTGGGTTGAAACTATCCTCTAGCAAGACGTCATGCACTTTTTGGGCAAATAATTCTCTAAAAATGCATGGAATGGGAAAGATGGATGTTCAATCACCATAATCAACTTTATCCTTGAGAAGAAGCCCTCAATTCATGTCTCAAAATTCATCCATGTGTCAAAACCTTTCTCTAGTGCCATGTATCATCTTCAAGGGAGCTAGAAGGATGATGTGGTGCACTCTCTCTCAAATTGGGGCTTCAAGTGGTAGTACAAGCCCTCCCTTATCATCCTAAGGATGGCATCATCATCTGGACTATAGATCAAGTCATGTCCATCAAATAATGTTAAGTCCAGCATGGGGCATGCTAGGTCTGCTAGGAACATCATCAAGAATCTCCAATGCTAAGTAAAGTGAGCTCAGTGTTTCAACATCTGGGGTGCTCTGAGGTGTCAATCAATTGCTGGGATCATGAAAGTTCCCAACTCTCTGATATGGAGGGACAATGTGTTGAAAAATGTGCAACAAGAAATGTTAAATTTAGAATGTGCTATAAATAGAAGTCCTAAAAATAGCATGTCTAAAAATAGCAATTTGGCCAGGGAGGTCATTGGCCACCATGGGTGAGAGGTAAACTGCTAAAAATAGAAACTTCTAAAAATAGCATTTCTGGGTCCCTTCCTATTTTTAGCAATCCCTGGCCTAACTATAGGAAGTAAAAACGAATTTGGTCTTACCAGTAGTTTAAAATATTAATTAATTTATCTCAATGAGTTAATTAGTTATGGAAAATTAAACTTAAAGTCTTTGTGAGATCATGCAATTATTTTCTCTCTTGATTTAGGAATTTATCCCTTGATTAAAGGAGATAAGGTTCAGTTCTATAATGAGAGAATCAGTTGACTTAGTTCTAACTAGTCAAGTCCAGTTAGATTATTGAACAAGTTGTTAAATTTTCTATATTCAGTTTGTTAATGCTTGCATGCATATGACAACTGATAACTGAGTATTTTCTCATGAACAACTGATGCATGGAAGTTCAGACAAAGACCCAATTGAGATCAGATAAGGGAAAATGTACTATCAGATGCTAGGATATTTCTAGTAAGTATTCCTTGCATAAGGAAGAAATCTATTTTCTTCTATGACTACGTAGGTGGACCTGAGGTGACAACAAGTATGATTAGGCCAATTTTCAGCCTATATAATGAGGCCTAGGTAGTCCATGATTTTCATCTTCTGATTGAAGATC
>APFE030168382.1:159561-197546 GCA_000404065.3 Pinus taeda
AATTTGAAGTCTTTGTGAGCATGCACATGAGTTGTCCCACTGATTGAGGAATTTATCCTTAATTTCCTCCATTAATTGAGGGAATAAGTATGAGTTCTATAATGAGAGAATCAGTTGACTTAGTTCTAACTAGTCAAGTCAAGTTAGATTATTTTAACAGGTTGTTAAAATAATAAAATATAGTTGCTTAATGCTTGCATGCATGCGACAACTATTATTTTAGATAACTGAGAATTCACTCATGGATAACTGTTGCATGTCAGTTCTGTCAGAGACCCAGTTGAGATCAGATGTGGGACAGTGTACTATCAGATGCTAGGATATTTCTAGTAAGTATTCCTTGCATGAGGAAGAAATCTATTTTCTTCTATGACTATGTAGTTGCACCTGAGGTGACAGCAGGTATGATCAGGCCAAATTTCAGCCTATATAATGAGGGCTAGGTAGTCCATCTTCTGATTGAAGATCATCGGGATCTTCTGATTACAGAGAGAGCAGGATAGCTATTGAGCTAATTCTTTTTGTATGTTGTTGAGGATCTACACTTGATTGATAATACAGTGTTGGGGTTTTATGTTGGTGCTTTCCCCAGTGATATATTCTGTGTTATGTGTGATTGGTTCCTTCTTATCAGTTATATGTGTTCATGCTTGATGTTGATCATGGCTGATTAGCTTCCACAAAGTTTATGGTAGATGTAGATCTAGTATTATGCTTTAGTACATTGCATATATTAGTTGGATCTGCAGGTGAAATTTCTACATGATATCAGTGAGCTAGCTGATTTGTAGAGAAAATTATACATATTATCAGAGCACATGTGATTAAGGAAGAACAGTATACAAGAAGGAATTCGAAGTTTATTATTCGGGATATAGATCTCAAGTTCTTATCACATCTATTTCACCGATGGCGTTCTATGGTTTGAGGCTTGAGTATGCCCTTGATGGCAACTCAAACTATATAGCTTGGAAGGATCACACGGAGGCAGTATTGGAAGATAACAACCTTAAGGACTTCATTGATCAAGAAGTCCCTAAGCCTACTAATGCTACTCAACTGGCGAAATGGAAGAAGTGTGTGGCTAGAGCTAGGAGAATTCTCTGGGAGGGAGTGCGAGATCACATTGTCTCAAGCCTCCATGGGAAGGAGACTCCGTTTGCAATGTGGAAAACATTGAAATATTTATATCAGAATAGCAGTGATCAGAGGAAGCTGGCATTGAAGGACAAACTTCGAAAGATGAAGTGTGAAAAGGATGAAACGATCTCTATGTATTTGACCAAGCTCATCACATGCAAGGATGAGCTTGCAAGTGTAGTGGTCATGATCGTTGATGATGATATGGTGAGTCTAGCACTCCATGGCCTTCCTAAGAGCTGGCATAGCTACCAAGACTCGATTAATGGAAGGGAGAAACTGCCAGATTGGGAACGAATATGGTCGGATTTGATGCAAGAGGAGATCAGACGGAGGACCAGAGACAATTCTTCATCCATGGAGGATGAGGAGAACTGTGCCTTAGCGAGTAAGGCAAAGAAGGGGAAGGAGAAGGTTTCTCTTTCTAAATCCCGTTCTTCCAATGGTGGGAAGAAGGTTGACAAATCAAAAGTGCGATGCTTTCATTGTCATGAGGTGGGCCATTTGCTGCAAATTGTCCACAGAGGAAATCAAAGAAGGGATCCGGGGAAGGATCTGAAGGTGAGGCACTTGCTTCACAATTTGAGTTGGATTTCACACTCTTCGCATGCATGGTTTCATCCATGGTGGGAAGTGGTTGGTTTCTTGACAGTGAAGCTTCTTTCCACATGACCGACAACAAGAGTTTGTTCAGTACTTTGGAGGAGAAATATCTCCAAATACTCATAGCGATGGGTAATGATGAAAAGTATAGTGTCTCAGGTGTAGGCACGGTTATTTTTTAGAGGGAGCATGGAGCTCGCCTTACCTTGACCGATGTCAAGTATGTACCAGGACTGAAGAGAAACTTGGTGTTGATCGCTATGCTGGAAGACAGAGGCTATGATGTAGTCTTCAGTAAGGGAAAGGTTTTCCTTAGACACATCATCACTAGACAGGTGAAGCAGATTAGTTCATGGGTCAAGAACCTGTATGCTCTTGAGGTTCGAGATGCATGCAAAGCCTTGAGCAGCAACGAAACTGATGGAGACTTGGTGTTTGAGACGGAGGGTATATTACCTCTCAACATGCAGTGCCAGAAGAAGTCTCAGATGATTGTGGAGGAGCCACGATTGATGCAGCAGCTTCAGGATGTTGTGGATCAGCCACAACAAGGGAAGCTGAGAGGAGATCGAGTAGAGACATCTTCTCATGCAGAGTCCTCCAGTAGGGGGAAACTTCGAGCCAGGTGGACAGAGGGATCACATGCAGCCATACCTCTAGGTAGGAGGTGGGGCGACATAGAGTGATCGTCCAAGGAGGAGGGGCAGGATCCTTGAGGTACCCAACCTCTTGGATGAGACCTTGCTACGGGAGCCCCGATGTGGAGTAGCAGGAACTGACTGATTGGGTAGAGACAGATGCAGATGGAGCAGCAGAGAGAGCGATAGTGCAGGGAATCCCAGGATAGTGCATAGCTAGCAGGCTGCAGCAATGTGAGAGGCACATGCGTTTTGCACAGTGCTAGGTGGCACAGAGAGGTGTGCAATGGTGCAAGATGCATGGAGATGTTGCAGTAGCGCAGAGGTCAGAGAGGGAGCACTTGTCAGTAGCAAGTAGAGCTTCAACATCAGAGTATATTTCTAGCCCAACAGAGAGGTCAGTTGGGAGTTTTTTTTTTTGTTTTGAGAGTTGCTAGAGCAAGTGGACCAGGTAGATGTGTTGCATGCAGAAATTCCAGAGTTACGGGATCGAGTTCGAGAGGAAGCCTTTCTTGTTGAGAGGGAGTGTTGAAAAATGTGCAACAAGAAATGTTAAATTTAGAATGTGCTATAAATAGAAGTCCTAAAAATAGCATGTCTAAAAACAGTAGTTTGGCCAGGGAGGTCATTTGCCACCTTGGGTGAGAGGTGAAATTGCTAAAAATAGAAACTTCTAAAAATAGCATTTCTGGGTCCCTTCCAATTTTTAGCAATCCCTGGTCTAACTATAGGAAGTAAACACGAATTTGGTCTTACCAGCAATTTAAAATATTAATTAATTAATCTCCATGAGTTAATTAGTTATGGAAGATTAAACTTGAAGTCTTTGTGAGATCATTCAATTATTTTCTCTCTTGATTTAGGAATTTATCCCTTGATTAAAGAAGATAAGATTCAGTTCTATAATGAGAGAATCAGTTGACTTAGTCCTAACTAGTCAAGTCCAGTTAGATTATTTAACAAGTTGTTAAATTTTCTATATTCAGTTTGTTAATGCTTGCATGCATGCGACAACTGATAACTGAGTATTTTCTCATGGACAACTGATGCATGGAAGTTCAGGCAAAGACCCAGTTGAGATCAGATGAGGGACAGTGTACTATCAAATGCTAGGATATTTCTAGTAAGTATTCCTTGCATGAGGAAGAAATCTATTTTCTTCTATGACTACATAGGTGGACCTGAGGTGACAGCAGGTATGATTAGGCCAAGTTTCAGCCTATATAATGAGGCCTAAGTAGTCCATGATTTTCATATTTAGATTGAAGATCATCAGGATCTTTTGATTACAGAGAGAGCAGGATAGCTATTGAGTTGATTCTTTTTGCATGTTCTTGAGTATCTACACTTGATTGATAATACAGTGTTGGGGTTTTATGTTGGTGCTTTCCCCAGTGATATATTTTGTGTTATGTGTGATTGGTTCCTTCTTATCAGTTACATGTGTTCATGCTTGATGTTGCTCATGGTTGATTAGCTTCCACAAAGTTTATGGTAGATGTAGATCTAGTATTATGCTTTAGTACATTGCATATATCAGTTGGATCTGCATGTGAAATTTCTACATGATATCAGTGAGCTAGCTTATTTGTAGAGAAAATTCTACACAATGTTGCATCTACAAGGTCATCTCTACTTTCTAAAGTGTAGTACAACATGGGCATTGTTGTAGCATCCATTGTCCGTTTAATTTTATTTTCAGTTTTATTGCAAAAATGGAAAAAAATCAAATATTATGTTATAGCGGAAATAAGAGGAAATGTGGAAATTTGAAAGAAATGACTTATTTTATATTATCAATGGCTTTTGAATGTGAGAAACCCACAAGAAGATGTGAGTCGTCCGCTTGGAAGGAAATAGATCGAACGATAATCGTGTGATTAACAAACGCGAAGGTTAATTCAAAATAGGACATGATAAATTATAAATTTGAGTTAAAAGCTTAGTTGATCAGGGTTGCCCGCTTGTAGGCAGCAGATCCGACGGATATCGCGTCGAAAAGTGCACGAGTTTTATTTTTAAAATCGGACCCAATAAGCATTTACACTGCAATTTTTTTCCTATCGGGTCCATGAGGAAGTTAAAGGATTGTTGAAAAAGCGAACACAATAAGGTTTTGTTTAACAGGTTTAAAGTCTTGTTGAGTTCCGAAGGATCAGACTGTCCATTGAATGGGTTATCGGATGGTGATCGCACTCAAATTTGTGTGTGGGTTCACAAATCAGGTGGACCCGATATGTAATGAATTGGGGCTTTATTCCTTTGGTTTCTGGCAACGATGATTGGTCGGGTTTCCTTGCATTTTAGCCAATCAGAACATTTCCGATGCATACATGGGCCCAAGTTCACACATGGAGTTTTGTTAAAATGCAGTGTGTTGTGTTAAAACAGTTTAACTATTATCATAACATCTACAGAGAAACTTCATCAACAGCCAAGCCACAGATCCGAACAACGAGCAACCATTATCAATTTTCTAATTTCTATTACTTCCTATTATTTTGTTTTCTTGAGAATGAGGTGTCTTTTGCCCTCTAATGTAATATCCTGTAGTGATTTTTACTTTAGACAATTAGGAGATAGTTAAGCAGTTTGACATTTTTGGTGATTACCAACTGTCTCATAATGTACAAAAAGAGGAAAATTTACAAAGAGAGGGTTTGAATTTTGAAGAACTTGGAGACTAGGCCACTGTATTCTTGATAAAACTGTTGATTAATGAAAGAATCAGAAGTTGTCCACACATTGTTAGGTATGATTTTGTGACTTCTCTGTTATGTGTCATCATAAGTCTTCTTCTTTTGAGTATGGTAATGAAGCGACAGGTCTTTATTTGCTTATGTAAATGAAGTTAAAATTCCTTAAAAGAGTGCTCCTATACTCGAATTTCCTACCTCTACAATTCTTCTAAGTTACAGATAGTAGTTTCTGTGTAAAACAGCGTATTGTCTTTAACTTCTCTAAGTGTCACAGATAGTAGATTTTGTGTAAAACAACATATTGTCTCTGAATTCTCTTAGAATTCTTCATTCAACTTTCATATTCAACAATCAAATGGCATTTTGAGACTTTCATGTCACCTAAGTATTGAGGGTTAAAAACCAATTCTTTTTGGTCCTTCATTTGAGAATACAACATACAATTAAGTGACAACTAAGTGACATAAACAATAAACATTAATGTCTTAAGCACAATTTCTACACAACCAAGAAATTGGTTTGTTAAGGGACAACATTAATTGGCGCTGCTGCCGGGGAGAGAAGACAAGAACATTTTTCCCTGGGTTTTTAATATTTTTCTCTGGTTGTTCAGTGAGGAGGAAATATTTGGTTGTATTGAACAAAAATAATAACTCTGGCTCCAAAGAGGCCCCATACAAAGTCAGATACCTCACAACAGAAAGTTCAAGCCCTTTCAGACCATGAGAAGCTAGTTTCCAAGAGGGTTGGAAGGCCAAAAACTCCACTTACACCAAGTTCTACATTGTCTGCACCTAGCAGCAGTTCAACTCATTTTTCATCCAAACATTCATCATTTATTGACCAAGAGTCACCTTTTACATCCATTTCATTTCAAGAACCCAACTGTCAATAACAGTCTCTAGATTCTGTTTCTTTTTCAATATCTGTTATAGTTATTCAACCTGAACCTATAACTACATTGCCACCTTCTCATACTCCATTTACCCCTCAGTCAGGTTCCACATCTGTCGGTATTCAAGGTTTAGTAAGTTCATGAGAAAACATGGCAGCACCTGCATTCTTGATGAATAGGTATGCACCTATTCAATTTCCACAACAATTGAATCAAATGCCTCAAGAGTACTTGAAGATTTTTCCTCATTTCACAAGGGAGGATGAACAAACAACAGAGAATCATTAAGCAGTGTTTTGTAATTTCGCAAATAATCTAAATGTTGAACATTTGGATGTTGTTCTAAGACTTTTTGTGCAACCCTTGGATGGAGAAGCAAGAAAATGGTTTAAAGGGCTTCCTAATAACTCTATTACAACATGGAAAGAGATGGAGCGCCTATTCACCCAGAGATGGGGAGAGAAAAGATACCATGGGTATTCACTCACAGAGTTTAATGTAATTAAGAAGAAATCTGATGAAAGTGTTGTTGAATTCATCAGAAGGTTTAATAAATTGTACAATAGTCTTCCAATGGAGATTAAGCTCCTTCCTATTGGTGCAAAAATAACTTTTGCAGGGGCTTTTGAGTCAAATTTTGGATTCACATTGAGGGAGAGAAGATTTGCAACCCTTGATCAGATCCAAACTGATGCCTTAGAGATAGAAGCAAATCTGGTGGCTCCGGGTAAAGCACCAGAGGCACAGCCTACCCAAGATAAGGGAAAGGCTAAAGTCGAATCCTCTCAAAGTCAAACATTAGAGGATATGATTAATGTAATTAAAAATTTGTCAAATAAATTGATTAAATTAGATTTGGAGAGTAAGAATTCTCATAGGCAAGCACAACAAAACAGAAATTTTAATCCTCAATATAGAAGACAACCTGTGCAAATTTTGCAGAAGGAGAGAAAAGATCAAGATTAGATTCAAGCACCACTGTATTTAGAGGCAGATCCTGATGAAGTATCAAAGCATTCCAAGGACCGTGATGATCAAATTTCCACATTGTATGCAGTAGATGAAGATGAACTAGGTGTTGAGGGAGAAGAATATGAACATGTTGAAACAAATGCCGTCTATGATGAGAATGAAATTGATGAGTATTGGAAGCAGTTTTCTGATTTTATGCAGGTAGAATTACATAAGAAATATGACTTGATATCAAGGAAAAGATCTAGAAGTCAAGAAGATGAAGGTGAGCAGCAAGTTCCAGCTCCCTTACAGAAAGAGACTTCACAAGAACCTGCAAAGCAATTGAATAGGTAAAGCAGCAGCAGAATACAAATAGCAATACTGAAATGCTTCAAGGTGAGCCTTCTCAAGACAAAAGTGATAAATTCCTTTAGAAAAACTTGTTTCCATTCCACAAGAGGTTTCAGTAATGAAGAGAAGTGAAGATGAAAATGAAATAAGTACTAAACAGGTTCATGTGTTTAGTCTCACTAAGGAATTAGAGAAAATCAAAACTCAAGTGCCGCTCACAAAGTTCGTCAAAACACCAATTTATCAAAGGGAGATTGTTGAGTTTATTAATTTGTCTTAGAATGTGAATATAAATGACACCGTGAATCTGCAAGAAGATAAACCAGTAGTGGTTTCTAGTCCACATGTGGAGGAGGTAGATTTTTCAACACCTCCTTTCTACATTTCTCTATTGATTCATGATTTCCTCTTGCACAATTGTATGTTTGATTTAGGGGCTTCACATAACCTTATGCCATTATCAGTGATGAAACAACTAAACCTACAAGTTACTAAAACTTATAGAGACTTGTATTCTTTTGATTCAAATAAAGTCAAGTGTATGGGGGTCATTAAAGATATGGTGGTGTCATTAGCCCAGATCCAAGCTAGAAGCTTGGTAATGGATGTAGTGGTAGCAAATATCCCTGCTAGGTTTGAAATGTTGCTATCTATGTCATGGGGGGCTAAATTGGGTGGTGTTTTGAAACTAGATTGTACATATGTTGTTATACCAATTTTTGGTGGAGAAGAAAGGAGGTTGTACAGAGAAACTAGATTTGTAAAAACAATAAAAAAAAATAGAGCAAATAATTCACTTGTATATAGCCAAGAGAAAGATGACTTTTCTTGCTTCGTGCTGCATGACAATGCAAAGTTAGCTTAAGATAACCAGAGGCAACTCACTTCATCCAATGTAAATACAGAGCTGCAAACAGAAGGGGTGTGGAAGTGATTCTTTGATGGATCCTACTCTAAAGAAGGAACATGTGTTGGTTTCCTTCTAATTGCAGCTAGAGGTAATATGTTCCTTTTTCTTTTAAATTGGAGTTTGAGGCAACAAATAATGTGGCAGAATATGAATCCTTGATCATTTCTCTGCAAACAGCAAAACAAATGGGAGTACAGTCAATTTCTGTCTTTGGAGATTCAGAGCTGATTATAAAGCAAATAAAAAACCACTATTAGACAAAACACCCTAGGCTTAGGGCACACAGAAATGAAGTGTGGGATTTGGTTGAGAACTTCTTTGAAGATTTCAACATTCAGTTCATGCCAAGAGATGGAACAAAATAGCAGACTCTTTGGTCGTGGTTGCTACTTTTAGGACTCCTATTAATCCAAAGCTAAGATATGAGGTTGAAATGAGGCATAGGTCTTTTGTTCCTAATAATATAAAGCACTGGAAGATTTTTGAAGATGATCAGCAAATTAAGGAATTCTTGACAATGATTGAAGATTTTCACGACACAGAAATTGATCAAGATGAAGATGAAGCAACAGAAGGTGCAGAAGTAAGTGGTTTGAAAAATTCCTATAGTTTCAAAATATTATTCAATTGAAAGATAATACTTGCCAAAGGGACTTATCCCTCTTGAAAGGTTGTTTAATTCCAATGATGTAGTTGTTAGTTCAGAGAAAATTCCACTGGATGAGCAGATTCAAGATCACAATATTGGAACCCAGAAGGAGCCCAGGTTAGTCAAATTATTTAATGGAGTTCCACTTAATTATAAGGAGAGATATCTTAAACTTTTCAAGGACTATGTTAATGTTTTTTCTTGGTCCTATGAGGATCTTAAAACATATGATGTAAGTATTAATTAGCACAAGATTCCCTTGAAAGAGGGGATTAAACCATTCAAGCAGAAACTAAGATAGATAAACCTTTGCTTTTACCATTGATTGAGAAAGAAATCAAAAAGTTGCTTGATGCCAAAATAATAGTTCCACTCAGGTACTCTGACTGGGTGGCCAATTTAGTGCTTATAAGGAAGAAGAATGGGGAGATAAGGCTATGTGTGGACTTTAGAAATCGCAATAGGGCTTCCTTGAAAGATAATTATATGTTACCTAAAATGGATCATGTACTGCAGAAGGTAACAACATCATTCAGGATGTCAATACTGGATGGGTTTTCTGGGTATAACCAGGTGGCTGTGGATAAAGAAGATCAGAAGAAGAATGCATTCACAACTCCTTGGGGAACCTTTATGTATGCTAGAATTCCTTTTGGGTTGATGAATGCAGGTGCTACATTTCAAAGGGCTATGGACATTGCTTTTGTGGGTGATAAGTTCTTAGTGATATACTTGGATGACATCACTATTTTCTCCAAGTCTGATGAGAAGCATCTGGACCATCTTAAAAAGAATTTTGAGAAATGTAGAAGATTTAGGCTTTCCTTGAATCCTAAGAAGTCTATTTTTGCTCTAAAGGAGGGAAAACTGTTGGGGCACATTGTTTCTAGAAATGGAGTGAAGATAGATCCAGCAAGAGTGCAAGTTGTGCAGAAAATACCCCTGCCCAGGAGTAAGAAGGACATTCAGAAATTTCTGGGAAAAATAAACTTCTTAAGGAGGTTTGTGTCCAATTATGCTGAAATTGTAAAAGAAAATACTAATATGTTGAAGAAGGAGAATGAAGTGCATTGGACCAAGGAAACCAGAGAGTCATTCTCCATGATTAAACAAGCATTATAAGTAGCTCCAGTTCTAATTAGCCTTGATTATCAAAAGCCTTTTCAAGTTTTTTTCATTTTCATCACCTAATTCAATAGTTGTTGTTTTGTTACAGAAGAATGATGAAGAAAAGGAGCAACCAGTTGCTTTCTTTAGCACTATTCTCAGAGATGTTGACCTAAAGTATAATATTCTTGAAAAACAGGTATATGCTTTGGTAAAAGCCCTAAGAACCTTCAAGACTTATGTACTGTAGTCACGGATCATTTCTTATATGCCAAATGTTGTAGTAAAGGATGTCTTAGTCTAGAGTGATGTGGAAGGCAAAAGAGGGAAATGATAGCCAAGATCCAAGAGTATGACTTGGACATAAAGCCCACAAAGCTGGTGAAAGGGCAGGGATTGGCAAAGATGTTGACAGAGTCAAATTTTCAGGCATTGGGAATCAACTTGCTAACACTTGCAAACGAGGAGATAACTGAAAAAGGTGAAGAAAAATCAAATCCATGTATGAAGATCAGGTATAAGTTTTTATGTTCAAAATGGTACAAGCACATAGTCCATTATTTGTGTTTTCTCTCTTGTCCTCAATATTTGGATAGAACAAAGTATAGAGCATTAAAGATCAAAGCATAGCCATATGTGATTGTTGAGGGCAGATTGTATTGGAAGGATCTTGTAGGAATTTGTTATTATGTTTAACAGAGGATGAATTTACAAAGACCATTAAAGATTATCATGATAAGTTATGTGGAGGACATTATAGTTGGAAGGCTACTACACATAAAATCCTCCAAGCAGGGTTTTATTGGCCTACTCTATTTGGTGATACATATAAGTTTGTCAGAAGTTGTCAGAAGTGTCAACTTTTCGCTGAGAAGAAGAGGTTAGCTCCCTTGCCTTTGATCCCAGTCTTCATAGAAGAACCATTCAGAAAATGGGGACTAGATTTTGTTGGAGATATTAACCCACCTTCAAGTGAACAGCACAAGTGGGTTCTTACAGCTATTGATTATTTCACCAAGTGGGTAGAAGCTATACCTACTAAAAGGGAAAATTACCAAGTGGTGATGAAGTTCTTAGAGGAAAATATTTTCAGCAAATTTGGATGCCCTGTCAAAATCATAACAGATAATGCTCAAGTCTTCAGTTCAAGTAAGTTTGTTGCTTTTTGTCAAAAGTATAATGTTATTTTATCTCATTCAACAGCTTATCATCCATAGGGAAATGGATTGGCTAAATCCACTAACAAAACATTGACGAAGATCCTTAAGAAAACTATTGCAGAGAATCAGAAAGACTAGGATTCTAAATTAAAGTTTTCTCTATGGGTTGTCAAAGTGACTACAAGAAGGTCTACAGGCAAATCACCTTTTGAGTTAGTGTATGGGACTCAAAGCTCTGTTCCCAAGTCAGCTTGTGAAGTCTGTGATTGCAATGATTCAGGAGGAAAAAGAAGAACCCAATGCTCTGATAAGAATGATGCATAAGGTAGTGGAGATGAGTGAGAGCAGGGATAAGGTAAGAGACAATTTGATTATGTATCAATCAAAGATGAAGGATATTTTTGACAGAAAGGCCAAAGAGATTGATTTTAAAGTTGGAGACCTAGTATTAAGGTGGGATACTAGAAAAGAAGATAAGGGTAAACATGGGAAGTTTGATCCTCTCTGGTATGGCCCATTCAGAATTATAGAAGCAGAACAAATAATACATTCTTCCTGGAAAATCTTGATGGGGAATCTTTACAGCTACCTGTCAATGGGCAGTACCTCAAACCTTACTTCCAATTCTGAAGCACAAACATCCTGTCATTGTAAATACTTGAGTGAATTAATTGTACAAATTCTGTAGAATTTTAATTGGCTAAGCAATAAATGACTCCATGCCTAAGTTGAAGGCATTGATCTGTGGAGTTGAAGGCATTGATCTGTGGTTCTTAGTGCTTCTATGGCAAAAGCACTATCCCCAGGTGGAGCCAGCTGTTGTAGCATCCATTGTCCTTTTAATTTTATTTTCAATTTTATTGCAAAAATGGAAAAAAAAAAATCAAATATTATGTTATAGCAGAAATAAGAGGAAATGTGGAAATTTGAAAGAAATGATTTATTTTAAATTATTAATGAATTTTGAATGTGAGAAACGCACGAGAAGATATGAGTCGTCCACTTGGAAGGTAACACATCCGAAGGTAATCGCGCGGTTAACAAGCGCGAAGGTTAATTCAAAATCAGACGCGATAAATTATAAAGTTGAGTTAAAACCTCACTTGATCAGAGTCATCCACTTGCAAGCAGCAGATCCGACAGATATCCCGTCGAAAAGTGCACGAGTTTTATTTTTAAAATCGGACCCGATAAGTCTTTTAACTGTAGTTTTATTTCCTATCGGGTCCGTGAGGAATTCAAAGGCTTGTTGAAAAAGCAAACGCAATAAGGTTTTGTTTAACAGGTTTAAAGTCTTGTTGAGTTCTGAAGGATTAGACCGTCCATTGAATGGGTGATCGAGCGGTGATCACGCTCAAATATGCGTGTGGGTTCACAGCTCAGGTGGACCCAATATGTAATGAATTGGGGCTTTATTCCTTTGGTTTTCGGCAATGGTGATTGGTCGGGTTTCCTTGCGTTTTAGCCAATCAAAACATTTCCGATGCATACGGGCCCAAGTTCACGCACGAAGTTTTGTTAAAATGCAGTGTGTTGTGTTAAAATAGTTTAACTATTATCAGAACATCTACAGAGAAACTTCATCAATAGCCAAACCACAGATCCGAATAGTGAGCAACCATCATCAGTTTTATAATTTCTGTTACTTCATATTATTTTGTTTTCTTGAGAATGAGGTGTCTTTTACCCTCTAATGTAATATTCTGTAGTGATTTTTACTTTAGACAGTTAGGAGATAGTTAAGCAATTTGACAGTTTTGGTGATTACCAACCATCTCATAAAGTATAAAAAGAAGAAAATTTACAGAGAGAGGGTTCGAATTTTGAAGAACCTGGAGAGTAGGCCACAATATTCGTGATAAAATTGTTGATTAATGAAAGAATCAGAAGTTTTCACACATTGTTGGGTATGATTTTGTGACTTCTCTATTATGTCTCATCATATGTCTTCTTCTTTTAAGTATGGTAATGAAGCAGCAGGTCTTTATTCGCTTATGTAAATGAAGTTAAAATTCCTTAAAAGAGCGCTCTTATACTTGAAGTTCCTACCTCTACAATTCTTCTAAGTTATAGATAGTAGTTTCTATGTAAAACAGCATATTGTCTTTAACTTCTCTAAGTGTCACAGATATTAGATTATGTGTAAAACATCATATTGTCTTTAACTTCTCTTAGCATTCTTCATTCAACATTCATATTCAGCGATCAAGTGGAATTCTGAGAATACAACATACAATTAAGTGACAATCAAGTGACATAAACAATAAACATTAATGTTTTAAGCACAATTTTTACACAGCCAAGAAATCGGTTTCTTAAGGGGCCATGCATCATGTGGAGTGAAGGCATGGAATGTGTGCCCTCAAGGCCCTTATTTCTTTGTGAAGGACCGCCTACAAAAATCATCTCAAACTCAAGTGAAAGTTACCATTCATTAGAGATAATAGCGATAACTACATCATAGTGGACCATAATTAATTGTTAAGGGCATAACAAGACTTCAAACTAGGATCACCTTCAAATATCTAACTAGACCAAGTTTCATAAGACTGTTCCTTACCTTGTTAGGGATGGCTAGATGGTCAACCCTATTAGGTGCTTCCAGCCCCTAAGGGAGGTGACATATCCAAGGTCAACCCCTCAATCCATATGTGTTTATGATAAAGTGGTAATGGAGGGGACTTCATGGCGAGGTGCCATGGTCATGGAACCAGCTAATGGAGATCCATCATCCTAAGTGTATAGACGTATGGAGGGATAAATTGTGGAGGCATGAGTCACCCCTTTCCCCAGCCTACATTTTCCACCCCTCTGGTGCGCCTTTTACTTATTTTTTATAATGCTTTGATAAGGAGTATAGCTCAAGTGTCCAAGCTTGCTTTTAATGATGTAGAATTGATTTACTGCGTAATCATGAGTCACCTTCTTACTCATTAGTGTTGGGACATGGGTTCCTCTATTATGTGATGAAGGATCTAGTGCTCAAGAATCGCGTGATGGCTAATAAGGGGGGCATATCTCATGCTATATTTTTTCCCATGTACTAATGAATGTCTAGCGATCTTTCGCATTTTAACTTTTCTTTTTCTTTATTGTGGCCATATTATGTTTTTAAATTTCTTTCTAAATCAAGGATGAGAATATGACGGTGTCAATCCCAATGAACAAGTGACAACAAACCCAAAGGATGGACATGACATTTGGTGAATAGTGCGGAGTATTAAGTATGGAAAGGCTATGGACATGCTACTTCAATACAAATTTCCCAAGTAATGCCCCTCGTATAACCCTGAGGCCTTAAAGGAGGTCCCACTAGACTATAGTCAAAGACTAACTCGTAGTAAGGTGAGAGAACAAGTTTACAGTCAAGACCATTCAATCATCCTTATCACCCCTTTATCCATGATACAATGTCCATTTTAACATTAATTCAAATCACATGATTGGAAAATGATTAAAGTACCTATCGAGTGGTGACCCACCCTCCTTTGAGAGGAATGTTAGATGGTGAGAGGTGTTTGATCAGTACAAATGGAGAATTAATGTGGAATAGCATCATTTATTAAGAAAATATAGGGTTTTTGGTTGGTTAGTTGTCCAAAGTTGGAGAAAATTTCTCTTATGGGGTTAACCAATTTTTGGTGGATAATAGTCCCCAAATTTCAAAGTCAACCCCAATTTTTTCCAAGGAAAAGTCAAGCTTACAAAGATAATTTCTCAATCTATCCCAATTGAAAACGATTTAAATAGCAAATTGAACTACCCAAAAAACTTATGATCATATAGAGGTCTTCACCATCCTACAGAGGAATCTAAATTCCTTCATGTCGTAACCATTTTCCTAGCCTTTCTTCAACAAATCAAAAAGGCCACTATTCATAGCTTTCTGCCATCTGAAGTCTTCATTCCTTCTCATCTCAAATAAATAAACCTTACAATTGAATAGCATTCAAGAAAGGATACAAGATAGTTGTTGGATCCCTCAAATGGCCTAGTAAATTCCAAACACATTCACTTAAAGACATCAGAATCGCACATTAACCACTTCAACATATTTCCTAACTAGATCAAGGATTCTTCAACGAACTATATAACAATTGAAATCAAATATTCTATGAAGACATCTTCCATCTAAGCCCTCGCCTTATAGTCAAAGTTGTTACACTTGTTTTTAGGTCTATATCATTAACAATACCTTCTAAACATAAACAGTAGGATTCAAAACTTCTCTAGCCTATCCAAAGCAAACTAAATTGCTCACAAGTTGAGATTCGCTAAGAGCCTTACTCAACCAACTAGCCATCATGGTTGTCCAAGAGGATGAGGAGATGGCATCCCCTATCTTCTTAGCCATAATATCTTATTTGAAAAAGGATTTTATAGCCATAAAGACTAACAATAACCAAGACTAAATATATTTCATTTCCATGCTTTGATTATGAATAACACATCATAAGATCACATTAAGAATTTGCACACATGCATATGAATATCACTCAATCATCACAACCATATTTTACCATTTCATACCATGATCAAGTATCACAAGGACCAAATGTCTATTTAGCAAGCAAGTCCATATAGATACACAATTTATCAACATCATTTCTATTTCATTGAATGTGAATTACATTGAAAATTTAAAGTCCACAAGGGCACTTATTTGATCAAGGTCAAATGTTTTCTACCATTGATGAAGGGTGATCCATGTTCCACCTGTTGGAAAAAGTAACTAGGTTTGATCTTCATTTGATGTATTTGAGTCATCATGTAATGTACTTGTCAAAAGAATAAAGAAAAGAATTTTTATTATTATTGTGACTTATTAAAGCATGGGTTTCATGCTTGGATCACCATGTTTCAGGTCAAAGTCCCCATTGAGGAATTCTAGGATTTATTTTGAGTCAATATAGTCATTGTATTTTTAAAGAGACTCTTATTGGGCTTTTGAATCATGTAAAAAGGTTAAGTATAGAGTCAAATATGATTTATGTATCTGCCACACCAAGTCGACCTAGAAGAAGATAAGTCAACCTAGAGGAATATCAAGTTGGCCTAAGGACACTTATTTGATCCACAAGAAGCCTATAAATACAAGCTAGTCGAAGTCATTTGGAGCATTTCTCTCGCACAAGAAGTTTGATATCTCGTCACTGGGAAAAGTGTGAAGTCTATTGCCAGGAAGTCGAAGTAAGTGCGAGTTTGGAGAAGTATGAAGAGGATGGAAAAATCGAAATTTTGGTGCCTCTTTCTCTCTATTTTGTGTACTGGATTGAGAGATCAAAGTCTTCCAAGTTTCTTTGTTGTCGAAAGCTACCAATTGCCGGAAGTTTCTACCTAGTTGAAGTTGTTGGAAAGGGGTCGAAATTTTGGGAGGTTGACTTGGTGTGGAGAGAAGGTCTGGCCTTGGTCTAGGGTGAAGAGTCTCAAAGAATACCATTGAAAGGAATAATTCCTTGACTGAGTTTTCCCCTTGAGGGGGTTTTTCCCTGGCATAATGCCTACATCTGGTGTCTATTGTTTTATGTGTTGTCGCTTTGGTAATTGCTTAATGAACTAAAAGAAATAAGATATAAAGAATCGTAATAATAAGAAACATCACAAGTAGTTATCAAGAATAAGAAAATATTTATGCCTTTCTGATTTTATAACATGGTTTCAGAGCTTTGGTGAAGAAGGAAGCAAAAGGCATTCTCAAGCACCTAATCAAAGAACTATTCAAAAGGGTTATCTCAGGGAAGGAATCTACTAGATTCAAGGAATATGTCTAACACTATCAAGGGAGAGAATAAAATTGAAGGGGCCTCAAACTATAGGTCCTCGAAGAAGAGGATTGACCTCATCCTTGAAAGGAACAAGGGACTAGACCTAGTCAAAGGAAAAGTAAAGAAGCCTATAGAGGATCCCAGTGATGATGAAAAAGTGAAATTTGTGGAACTAGAATTGGTGGCCATGACTCTGATGGTAGATGGAATAAAGGACAACCTTGTGCCATTCATAACTAACCTCGATCATGCTAAGGAAATGTATGAAGCCTTATCAAATTTATTTACTATTAAGAACATTGGTTAAGTAGCTAGTTTGGAGAATGAGCTCAAGACCACAAAGATGAATCAAGAAGACATAGTGGCATCCTTATTTGTGAAGATAACAAGAATTAGGGATGATATTTTGGCCATTGACAAAATTATTCCAGATAAAGAACTCCGGATCACTGCCCTATTAGGTTTTCCATCCTCTTGGGGTGCATTTGTTGTAGATCTCAACAGTTGGAAGGAAGCTCCCACTTTTGAAGAACTATGGATTACCTGCAGTCAGGAAGAACTGAGGATCTCATTAGCCAATCCTGAAGTAGTATCAAATTCCTACATTGCTCAACACAAAGGAAGGAAATCAAAAGTGCCAAGGAAGAAAGTTGACATATCCAAGACAGAGTGTTATAAATGTCATAAGAAAGGTCACTACAAGAGTGATTTCCCCAACAATCCAAAGAATAAGAAGAGAGATAGAGATTATGCCAACATTTCTGAAGAAGGAGATCCAAACAAAGACAAGCCCGAAGAATCTACCATTAGGTACTAAGTCCTTTGCTTGTAGCCTTAGATATGTTATTTTATAGTTTGATGTTTTAGAATTTATAGGTTTTTAATATGTTTTGAAAAGACATTTTTATTATGCCTACATTGCTCAACACAAAGGAAGGAAATCAAAAGAGCCAAGGAAGAAAGTTGACATGTCCAAGATAGAGTGCTATCAATGTCATAAGAAGGGTCACTACAAGAGTGATTTCCCTGACAATCCAAAGAATAAGAAGAGAGATAGAGATTATGCCAACATTGCTGAAGAAGGAGATCCAAAGAAAGGCAAGCCCGAAGAATCTAGCATTAGGGACTTACACTACTAAGTCCTTTGCTTGTAGCCTTAGATATCTTATTTTATATTTTGATGTTTTAGAATTTATAGGTTTTTAATGTGTTTTGAAAAGACATTTTTATTGTTTTTATAAGTTTGTAGGTATCTCTCAAGCTTTGAAGGGAGCCCCCAACAACTCCCAAAGATAAGTATCGCATCTCCTTTCAGTTTTTGGTTTCATATACTTATTTAATTTTTTATTATACTAATCACCATTCTCCCTCTATTTTCTTGATTAGGAAAACATCTGTTATATCCTCAAGGAGTATGGAAGGAAGCCACCCAAGAAAAGGTTTGCCAAGAAACAAAGGTATGCCTTAAACAATAATACATTGATTTCTTTATATTAAAGGTTTATTCATTTGACAGTCTATTACTAACACTGTTATGTCTAGCTATATTGAATCATAATGATTCTTGTTTTGGGTGATTCATCACCTAATAAATCTACCCACCCCATTCGTATTCTTAACTGATTTTGTAGAACCCTAGACAGGTTCTAGAAAACCCTAACCTAAGGGTATGCTAAATGACGTAAACCCTAAACTTCTTAGGGATATTGTGAAATGCTATTTGAAGTTTTTATTGATGATTTCATGTTTGGGATTTTGGTATGATCAAGAAAATCTAACTTGTTAGGGTTGAATGATAAGGTCTAAAATCTTGAACCTTTGAAGTTTTGTTAATGTTGGGTTTTCTATGTTTCTACATTGAAACCCTAACTGATTAGGGTTTGGTGGAATGTGTAATCAAGGCCATTATAATGTCTTAGAAATGATTTCTTTGGTATGGGTGTGTTTGTCTGATCAAAGCCTAGTGTAATCAACATTTTTGTGTATCTAATCTTATTGAATGTTGTAAAGGTTGTAGAATTTCTGTATAATTTTTCTACAAATCATTCAACTCTAATACCATGTAGAAATTTCCCACATGTAGATCAACCTGGTAATGCAATGTACTAAAGCAAAATACTTGATCTACTTCTACAAACAATTTAGCGGAAACTTAATCAACCATGAGCAACATCAATAAGAACACATATAACTGATAAGAAGGAATCAATCACACATAACATAGAAGAATTTACACGAGGAAAGCACCTGCCTAAAACCCCATCTCTGTACTATCATACAAGTGGAAATATAGTTCGAATTACACAATGCCTTAGATCGAAGGCTATCCAGCTCTTATTAAAATCCCTCTGCTGCTCATGGACAGTCAAAGGCTTCTCACAAACCTTCTCCTCTGCCCTCCAAGCCTCCTATTTCCTTGTGCAGTTTCCTTGAGGTCCAGTGTTGCCACCTGTGTGAATTGGCCTCTTCACACACTCACTAACCTCTGATCTAACTGCACAAACCTGAAGGAGATAAATCCTCATCATGGATGAGCTTCCTTTATAGGAAAAATATTCATCCAACTGATAGTACATTGTCCCTTCTCTGATCTCAACTAGGTCTCTATCAGAACTGACATGCAACAGTTATCCATGAGTGAATCCTTAGTTATCTAAAATAATAGTTGTCACATGCATGAAAACATTAACAAACTATATTTTATTATTTTAACAACTTATTAAAATAATCTAACTGGACTTTACTAGTTAAAACTAAGTCAACTAATTCTTTCATTATAGAACTCATACTTATTCCCTCAATCAATGGAGGAAATCAAGGATAAATTCATCAATCAGTGGGACAACTCATGTGCATGCTCACAAAGACTTCAAATTCGAATTTCCTTAACTAGTTAACTCAACTGAATTAATTAATTAATATTTCCACCTGTTGTTAAAACCAAAATTAATTTTACTTCCTATAGATAGACTAGGGACTGCTATAAATAGGAAGGGACCCAGAAATGCTATTTTTAGAACTTTCTAGTTTTAGTAGTTTCACCCAGCGATACAAACTTATGGTCAATTGTACAGTAAAAATTATGGTTCATGGTGATGCATTTTCAATAACTTGGATGGAAACGGATATCGACATTGATCCAGACACATATCCACTGAATTTTTTGAAAAGTCATATCTGGTTACAAGTAAAAGGTATATTTTGATAAATAGAAAAGTATATTTACACTACTATTAATAGAAATGTATATTTACATTTTGTGAAAAAAAAGACATACAACAAACCAAAAAAAATCTTATCTTAAATATATTTTGTTCAAAATTGCTCTCACGAACTAAAATATCACTGCCGTCAAATACTCAGATTTGGGAATTTTAAAATAAGGGAAGGCATACTGCTTTCAAATACTCAGAATTGCGTGTTCTAAAATAAGGGAGGTCCTACTTTATAGGTAAGAGGCTAGAGCTAGAATTTGAGGGCCTACACTTTGATATTTTTATTTTTATGTTTATGCTTATTTTGTGTCCATTTTAAATGGTTGTGTTGAGGCTCCACCAGCGTGATATTTCCGTCCGTTGGAAACAGATCTGGAGCATATCCTCCCACATTTCCAATTGGAAACGAGAAATGGACTCTCGTGGATCTGCTTTCTATGATCTTGGATCCTTTGTATGTAGATTTGGTGACAGATTTTCAATATATGCATATAGCTTTTTACTTAAAAAAGCACAACGAAATTATAAGAAAGTATAGTCATAGCATCCATATGTCAATTGGATCTAGGTGGTTGGGGAAAATGATTGCTATTCTTCTCACTAGGCTTTCATTCTTGTTAGTGACATGTTGACAAAGTCTCTGCTTCAACAAAATCTGGTTTTACCCTGGGGACTATCCTTAGAATGAGGGAAAGTGCATGGGTTTCCTGAAATATATATTCCATTTTTTTGTCAAATGGGTGTAGCTTGAGTGGTTTTTTTGTCAAATGGGTGTAGCTTGAGTGGCTAACAACAAGAAAGTTCTTAGCCTCTGAATTCAATTCCCACTTTGATACATGCTTACTCTCTTCATGACATGCTTGCTCTCTTTCTGAACCAATTGTTGATTTTTTAACCCAACCTTCAACCCTAAAGAACCCATTTGTTCTCAGTTTCTTTTTTTCTTTAACCATGACTGAGAAATTTTATTAAGCAAAATCTATGCTTTAGGGCACAAAAGAATTACGGAGATTCAAGCACATTACTGATAAAACAGATTCAAGCAGTACTACACATTGGGCCAGAGCCAGGCCTTCCAGACAACATGCCGAAACTTAGTTACATCCAATAAGGGGAAGTTGATTTTTTGTATGCTTTGTAAAAAATATCCTAAAATTGAACAAAATTTGGCTTACATATCCAATTATCCTGAGGTAAGGCATTTAAGCTAACCAGAAGCAGTGTTGGGTTCCAGCCGACTGACGTCCATATTCATGTCCGAAAGAAAAGGAAAGGGGAGGACTAACAAAGTTAACCGAGGGCAAGGAACGCAGAGTGAGATCATTACCTCAAGAAGGTTGAATTTGTCCATTACCAGAAATTTGAAGTTCCTCCAATTGGATCCAAAGGCAGTTAGCTGAGTTCATCCTTTTCTCTATGACGCTGAAGCCGATGCTCTATCACTATGTCCATCATGGTGGTTAATTGGGCTACCAGCGAATCAGCACGAATTTGTAGATGGCAGAAGTCTTTTGCAATTCTTCAAGCTCGATGTTTGACACCCAATACTCCTTCCGCCAATGACAAGCCATTGCACACAGCACTGCATTAGGCAAAGTGACTGCCAGACCCTGTTCCAAAGGCAGCATACCAGATCTGAAACTCCAGAGTGCCATATAAGGGAAACGCCTTGTGTGAAAGTTCTCCAAAATTAGATCCATTATCATTTCCCATAACTTCACATTGACACAAGTATATCGAGCCATATCCATCGCACCATGGGAATGGGACAAACCACTAATTTTTATGATTGTGTTATTATGGCCAGAAAATGACTTCGTGGCAGCTGACGCAGTGATGGGATTGTTAGGGCCAGCAGGTGATACACAAACGTATCACCACATGTCAGCATAAACAATTATGGAATAGGCTGGAAAAATGCTCAGGAGTTTATCCTCAAGGTTTTGATAGGCTACCCAACATCTTGGGAGGCTAGAGAGTCTGCAAGGAATTGTTGGATCTTAGGACATGGAATGCATGCAAATCAGGGAGAGAGTCCAGTACTGAGCGGATTTCTGGAAAGATCAACTGGAGCTTTGGATCAAAAGGGGAGGAACTGAGTTGCAAGTGCCTTGTGGTATAATTAATTTGTGGAGATGGATGGAAACAGCTAAGTTGATTCTTTGAAGCAAAGCGTAAGCCACTGCTTTGTTGTTAACGACTCTTCCCAGACTCCAAGCAAAAGCAATTATGTTGTTTCTTCAAGGAGAAAGATCACCCATCACCACCCACCTCCCCCTGGTACTTGGCACCACTCTTCTCATATTCAAAATGAGAAGTGACAAATAAATTTCTCCAAAAAAATATTACACAAAAAAATAAAAAATAAATGATCCATAAACTGTCGTGGATATTCCACTGGACAGTTCATCACAAGAGATCTGATAATATTATATTTAAAATCTGAAAAGTCTACACCATTGCAGCTTTATTAGATTTCTGGATCTGTAGATTTATTGTTAATATTGCACGCATGTGAATGAAAATTATGCAGAAAAATAGAGATAAAAGCGCACACACATTTGACACAAGATATGCTCTGGGAAACCTTTTCAGGAGAAAATCCCAGTTGAAACGTGAGGCGGCTCCACTCTCTTTCTCTGAATGGAAATATGGTTGCGAGTACAAAGAAGTATGGCATGTGTCCTGTGCACTGCTACAGTGCACAAGTCCTCCATGTGTGCTCTATCTCCTATCCCTCTTGGCTATTTTTGCTCAGCTATGGAACAAATGCACTCCAAAAAATAGAATCTATTTTCCTCCTAGTGGCTCGATTATAACATATCCAAATAGTCTGCTAGAGGTTAGGTTTGACTACCTCAACTCTTAACCAAAATTACAATATTGACTCTTCTAAAGCCTTCTATATCATAATCACGTGGCTAGCCCCTTTTCCACGAATAATGGTTGTTGATGTGGCATCCTCTCGAATTATGGTGGTGAAAACAGGAAGGTCAACATCTAAGTGGTATAACTTTTGCATACGAACTCGAATTGATGCGATTCTTGCGTAGTTGGAAAGGTCTTTGTGTGTAGAATAGCATTAAAGGTGTTGCACTAAGGCGGTAACATTTTACCCCAAAAAAATGTTATTTGATGTCTCAAAATGCTCCCAGAAGGTTTCATACCTTGTTTTGCCAAATAGGGTCTCGTCAGTAAAAACAATCCTATGAGTTGATTCCTTCACTTTTTCCACTCTGAAAGCATCGAGATGGATAAAAAACAATATAATGATCCAATCAAATCACACCTCCCCATTTTGGGAGATTGTTGGTCCCCAAAAGCTTATACTAAACGAGGTGAGAAATTGTTCCTCCACCTTCTCTCTAGTGTACCATTTAGCTTTACCTGAAAGTTTTCCTTTCAACCAAATATGCCAAAGGTCATGTTTCCCATGCCTCGTAGTTCTAGACCTCTTATGCAAAATTGTATCTTCTTTCAACTCTATCTGAGCATTTGGTTCCAAATCCTCCACACAAGCTAGGACATCTTCCTCTTCTTGATCTAGCTTGGAAGGCTCATAAAGTTTCAAATTCTCCACATTCACAACTGAGTAAATGTGCATATATGGTGGTAAAATGAGTCTATAGGCATTATCATACATCGTTCATCTCAAAGGGACCATACCTCAAAGCCTTGATTTGCTTACCAAGCCCTTGTAGCCTCTCCCCGTTCAACTATAGCCATACTCTGTCTCCCACCTTGAACGATTTCTTTGTTCTATGTTGATCATGTCTGGCCTTATATTTCTCTTGCGACTTCTACAGTGTCTCATGTACCTGTAGATGGATTTTTCTAATCTTTCTATAAACTTTTCAGCCCTCAAGGCGTCTCTTATAAGATCTTCCCTCGCTCCTTGTTGGCCATATGCAATGTCCAAAGGTGACAGTGGCAAATATCCAAAACAGGTTTCAAATGGGGACTTTCGTGTAGAAGTGTCGACTGCTCTGTTGTAAGAATGTTATATATATACCAAATTTTCATCCCAAGTCTTCAAATGCTTCTGGTCATATCCCCTTAAAAGTTGACCAAAGTCATGTTGACTACTTTTGTATTTGTGAATGGAACGTTGTAGATCTCTTCAACTTCATGTCCATCTTCTCCCACAATGTAGTCCATAATGCACTAAGAAATCTCGTATCCATGTCTGAAATGATGCTCTTTGGTATCCCAAAGTGCACCCAGACCTATCCAAAGAACAAGTTTGTTGTTTCTTGGCCATTGATGGTCTTTTTATAGGGCATCAGAACACACATCTTGCTGAACCTGTCAACTACCACGAACAAGTAGTCATGTCCCTTCTTGTTTGTTGGTAAACCTCCCACAAAGTCCATGGAAATACTTTCCCAAAGAGGAGTGGTTATAGGTAAGGGAAGATATAGACCTCGTTTCTTGTTGCTAGGCTTGCTGGTACAACAAAGCATACATCCACTTATGAACCTAGCTACCTACTCTTGCATATTGGGCCAATACACATATCTCTGCAAGTTGGCCACAATCTTCCCTACACCAAAGTGCCCTGCAACCTTGGAAGCATGAGCCTCTCTAATCAACTACAATCGCTCACCTTTAAGAACACATAGCTTATCCATCTTGTAGAATAACCCATCCTAGAGATGGTAGTCAACGATGTTGTTGTCATCGTGCACATGACTCTAACTCTGCAATTGCTGAAACACCTCCTTGAAGTCATCATCCTCTGAATATGCCTCTTTGTATGCATCATGGGTGAATGGCTCCATATGCATAAGAGTTCCCAAAGTTGTGATCTTCAGTGTGGGTGGTCATGAAAGCATGTCGGCCAACTCGTTTGTGCTACCCTTCTTCTACTTGATCACCAAATGAAATTGTTGTAGAAACCTCGTCCATTTGTAATACCTGGTTTGCCATAGCTTACTCTGGATCTACAAGCATTGTAGTGGTTGGTGATCTGTGTGGATTATTGTCTCCTTTCCCATCAAATAGTGCTTCCACTTCTTCACAGCTTGCACTAGGGCATAGAGCTTCTTGTCATAGGTAGATTAGTTAAGAATTTCCCCATCAAATACTCCATAATACAGGACTTCCTCCCTGCATCAAAACAACTCCCATAGCATACACATTCACATCGGTCTTCACTTTGAAGGGCCGCTACAAGTTTGGCAATGCCAGAACTGGTGCTTGACTAATTTTCTTCTTTAGCTTCTCATAAGCCCTCTACTAACCCTTTCCTTATTGATTTCTGGTAAGCATCGGATGTGCTCTAAGCGTCAAAATTTGTAGGAGGTTTGGACACATGTATTCCAAAATACCCAGAAATCGTTTTGGGAAATTCCACCCCGAGACGGATTTATTAAAATAATTAATTATTTTTAATGGGTGCTTAAGCCTAAACTTAGGAAATTAAAATAATTAAAAGGTATTAATCTAACTGTGGGTGAAACTTCTAGAAGAAGACGAGGATCAAGCCTAAATGATCTGAGCCATTGATTGGGATCTAATCTGGGTTGTTGGTTCTCAACAGAAAGATTATAGGAGGAGGCTTGAGGGGCATTTGGAAGACACATCGAGTGGAGATCAGAAGATCGAAATTTTGAAGCACAACAATTGTCGAGAGAGAAATTTGAAGTGATCTTTTGCAATGAGGGGTAGAGCTAGCATCCGGTGGGGAGTTTTCCTAGGCCAGAGAGTACAAGGCAGAGAGAGTGGAACAACGTCTAGAGAGGCTAAAGGGAGATCAAATTCTTGTTGAGGAAATCGATTTTTAGAAGTCGAGAGCCGGGGTATGAGATCGGGACGCTGAGCGCTGATGTTTCCAGCCAGCAGAGGGTCAAAAGGAAGAGCAGCGTAGTCCCCAATAGAAGTGACACAGAAACTACGTGGCGCTAACGCAGAAGGTACGTAGAGGCTCATTTCCAGCAGATCAGAGCTGAATCTTCCAGTGACAAGGTAAGATCATCTCACTATTTCCTTTTGTCATGTTTCTCTCTGTATCAGATAGCCAGTTGGGCATCCAACGAATTGTACTCAAAATTACTACTGCTTAATAATAAAACCCTCAACTATTGAATCAGTTTTCCCACACTGGGTTGTTATGGGGACATTTGTCCAAAAATCACTGTGTAAATGTGTGTGATGTTTATTACTCTCCTGTGCTATATTTAGTTTCTACATTTTTATTTTGGTGTACGCTGTAGTGTATGTATTTTAGTATTTGCCATAGAAAACTGCAAATAACTTGTTCAATTAATTTAACAAGTAGGTAAAATATAATCAGTTCGCTGCAATAGGAATCGGGTAATCGATTTTTCACATGGTATCAAAGCATAGAGCATGAGCAGGAGAGCTCAGAGCAGAAAGGAAGAGGGAGTTTGAATTTACCGTTGATGCAACAATTCGAAACCCTAGAAGGCAACGCAATCCTTGGGCCAAAAAGGTTGAAATTTTGGGTGAGATCGATTTCTATGAGTGGGTCGACAAAGAAATTTGATTCTCCAAATCGAAGCTTTCCAGAGGTAGAAGGGAGCAGCGTTGTTTCCTTGCAGAGCAGATCTACAGCTAGGACGCAGACATTTTGCAGCGATTGCTGGTAGAATAGCCTCAGTGGGAGAGAGAGAGACACTTGAGGGAATTTCTTCCGCAGAGAATTCCTAGCCAGGCAATTTGAATTCTCATTTTTTGAGCAGCAACAAGGGGCAGCAGATCTACTGACTCCAGCAGGGAGTGCGTGGACTAGCCCAACAACAATGCAGAGGAGAGAGGAGGTCATTCGAATTTTTCGATTGGCAGAGATGGCAGCTAGTGGATTGCAAGATCAGGATCGTTTGGATGGTGCATCCAACTATGTGATCTGGAAGGTGAGGATGTCAGGCCTTCTAGATGAACATTTTCTCAAGATCTACGTCAACGGTGTGGTGGCTCAATCCGCGGATCCAAATCTACTCAAAAAGTACAAGGGAGAGATGGCGAAGGTCAAGCAGATGATCCTCGACGAAGTGAAGGATCATGTAGTATGTCACATCTCAGTTAAAGGGACTGCCAAGGAGATGTGGGATGCCTTGTCCACGTCATATCAGGGATCTTCCGAACAGTGGAAGATGTACTTGGAGCAGAAGATGAGATCCACTCAGATGAATAAGGGGGAATGCATTGATCCGCTCCTTGCAAAGCTTCAGGAGACCCGTGACGAGTTGGCAGTTGTCGGGTCAACACCTCAACCTACTGAGATGGTAAGGTTGGCCCTAAACTCAGTTTCAGAAGAGTGGCAAGTATTTTTCCAAAGCAACCTGGGCAGGGAGAAATCGCCAAACTGGGAAGGAATGTGGGTCGCTCTTCAGCAAGAAGAGATGAGGAGAGACTTAGTCAAGTGCAAACTTGACAGTAGCAACAGTAGCAGTGGGTCGAAGCCCAAAGAGGAGGATGAGAATGCAGACCTTGCATCTAAGGGGCAGCAGGAGCAGTGGAAGAAGAAGAAAGATATCTCGAAGATCAAGTGCTTCTGATGTGGTGAACTTGGTCACTACGCTACACAATGTCCTCTCAAGAAGAAGTACAAGGACGAGAAGCATGATCCGAAGGTTGCATCCGCACAGATCAAGGAGGAGGAGTTTTGCCATGATTGCCTAGAGGTGGGGTGATATAGAACTGTAGTTCGAAAGAACTACGGATGGGCAAGATCCTTGAGGAGCCAACCTCTTGGATAAATACCTTGCTACGGGAGCCCATATCAGATGTAGCAAGATGGACCAGTGTCAGTTGGTGCAAAGGAGTGTCAGAGTGACAGTCGCCAAAGACTGAGCAGCGCAGAGCTAGAGTTGGCATCAGTGTAGTTGGCACAAAGCAAAGTCAGCAGCAACGCAGAGGCTTCAGAGGGTCAGTGTAGAGACTAACAGCAATCAGAACTCTAGCAATATATGCATCATGTTGAACACCAACTCAGTAATTTTGGATGCTTTTTTGTTGCTGATGCAGTAGCAGTACAGTTGGAGAAGATTGTAGTGCAGACACAATGTTGGCAGTGACAGTGCCAGCAGCAGCAGGGATGCAAAATTTGAGAGGGAGTTGCAATACAGATGCAGTGTTGGTAGTGGCAGTGTCAACAACAGTACAGATGCAGCATTTGCGCAGTAGTTGGTGGGCAGTGATGTTAGACATCAGCAACACAAAAGGAGATGCTTAGGCGGGTTGCATTACTAAAGCACATTCCTCGCTAAGAGGGAGTGTTGATTTCTGGTAGCATCGGATGTGCTCTAAGCCTCAAAATTTGTAGGAAGGCTTGGACGCATGTATTCCACAATACCTAGAAATAGTTTTGGGAAATTCCACCTAAAGAAAGTTTTATTAAAATAATTAATTATTTTTAATGGGTGCCTAAGTCTAAACTTAGGAAATTAAAATAATTAAAGGTATTAATCTAACTGTGGGTGAAACTTCTAAAAGAAGACGAGGAACAAGCCAAAATGATCTGAGCCATTGATTAGGATCTAATTTGGGTTGTTGGTTCTCAACAGGAAAAATTATAAGAGGAGGCTTGAGGGGCATTTGGAAGACACACCGAGTGCAGATCAGAGGATCGAATTTCTGAAGCACAGTAGTTGTCGGGAGAAATTCGAAGAGATATTTTGCAGTGAGGGGCAGAGTTAGTACTCGGTGGGGATTTTTCCTAAGCCCGAGAGTACAAGGCAGAGAGGGAAAAATGACGTCCAGAGAGGCTAACGTTGGGCCACACAGAACTGATGCAGTGCAGCGCAGAGCCTGAAGGGAGATCGAATTCCTGCTGAGGAAATCGAATTTCAGAAACCAGGAGTCGGGGTGTGATACCATGAGGCTGAGAGCTGAAGTTTCCAGCCAACAGAGGGTCAGAAGGAAGAGCAGCGCAGTCCCCAACAGAGGTGACAGAGAGACTGCGTGGGGTTGATGAAATTCTGCGTAGACGCTGACAAAGAAGGGACGTTGTAATGAATATAATTCATAACAATTAGATAAATAAAATAAATATTAATATTAAATAATTAAATATTATTTAGGTTAAATAGTCATTAAATTAAGTGAAAAGGCTTTAGACATGCCCATTCACAAAAGGTCACCTGTTGAGGTATAAAAGCAGGGTCCTCATTGTAATCTTATATCATCTTATACAATTATATATATTAATAAATTATCATTAAAATACCTCTCGTGTATTTTTAACATTCAAGCCTACAAGCTATTAGTTTTTTGCTTCAGCATAGTTTTTATGCGACAATAGTATCAGAGCCATGGCACACGATATAATCATGCAGATCTTGGAACATTGTTCGCAGCACAATGTGCCATTGTGTTCACATCCTGAATGTGTTAAGCAGTTTAGTATTTAAGAAGCATTTCAACGACTAGAAAAATCTTTTGCAAAAGTTAAAGAATGTCGAAACAAGATCAATAATAAGGGGGATGATCTAGGTGAGGATTCAAATAAAGTTGATCGTGATGAGAATGAGGATTATCTAGACCAAGATAATGATTCTAATGATGTTGATATAGATCAAGAAGACTTTGTTCAGAATAATGATAATGAACACAAAGATGTAATAGATAATGATCCAGATGAACAATATCATAACAAAGCGGAAAATGTTGAAAAAGATGGACAACATGCCCACAATCCCTTTACTCGAGAATGGTTTGACATTAAAAGAGCCATTCCGCAGAAAGAATTAAGATAAGAAATGAAGCATTTCACTGAACTTCATAGATTTCCTGCAAAGACCATAATTTCTGACTATTCAAGAATTCTGAGCAAGGAAGACATGAAGCGACATTTACAAGAGTTACTCATATATGAAGCCAGACCGATCACAGAGAAGCAATTAGTGAAAATATGGAAGAAAATGAATATAATACGCTTGTTTTGCAAGTATCATTTTCAGAACATAAAATCAGTCATATATCTGGAAGGAATCATATATTTCAAGAAATTCATTAAGAAAATCGTAAAAGAAAATAATGCCAAAGAAGTTGGAAAGAATTGCTTTAAATATGTTAAGAAAAGATGTGATGATGAGCACAATCTTGCAATGTTCTTTAATCCAAGCAGCAGAGAAGAGTTTCAAAAGATTTTGGCAGAAGAACTTGTAAAGCATGTAGTAGATAAATTTGGAGGGGTATTCAAAAACTCCCTGAAAAAAGAGGACAAGCCATTGCTGCGTTCTTTGTACATACTGGTTTTCAAAGCCAACGCTCTTGAACCAATGAGGGATCACTTCCTTGAATATACCAAAAATAAAGGCAATGAGATTGTAACCATAGAAAATATTAAGAGCTATGGACATCTACAGTCCCTTGCCTTATTGTACGAGAAATCGAGCTCCTCTTATGAGCAGCAACATAAGGCAAAAGTTGATGATCTTATACGACTTCGATATCGACTAGAGAGCTTTATGATTAATATATTAGAACTCATATCCTTGTCTGGTTATTTGGTAGAGATCAATATGAGCCAAGACCCTAGCCCATCCAAAGATTCTAAAGTTGTAAAGGGTGTAAACATTCTAGCGGAATACAACAAAAACTTGAGGAAAAGGCCAACCGAGGTGTTAAGGGTAAGGATAGTGTTATTAGGAAGTTGGCTTAAGAATATCAGAGTGTAGGTCCAACGAGTGACGAGGAAGAACTCATGGCGAGTGAGGAATCTCCAAAGAGTGATGAACGTGTAGGAGTCCTAGAGGCATCTTTAAAGACTCCTGAAGTTCTTTATGATACTCCAACACCTTTATGTTCCCAGGAGATAAGCACCTTTGTTGAAACATTTCGATGCAACAGGTGTTTAACAGTGACTCCTCACGCTTTTTATACTAATTGGGATGATTATCGCAATGCAATTCACCAGACTGGTCTTGTGTATCCTAAAGATCACATAAAAGTCTTGAAACCCCTATTTTTACAAGATCAGGGATTAAGTGTTCGAGATGCAATTATGTTCCTTAAAGGATTTAGCGCTCGTGCATCATATAATGAACAAAAAGAGTCTCTGATACTCAATAAGATAGATGCTACAGCAGAGAAAATGGTTGGACAAACTAGGGCTACTTCAAGAAACCTAGAATTACTACAGTCGCAGGTACGAAAGATGTGTGAAAATGGGTGATACATTGAACCATCAGCGAAAGATTGTTGTCGTCGTGACTTTGCAGTGACCTATCGCTGCCGTCGTGGTGACTCAACGGTAACCTCGTGGTAATCTCTGTTGCTGTCACTAAGGGTCAGACCCTTTGTCGTAACCTCGTGGTAACCTCTGCTGCCATCACTAAGGGTCAAACCCTCTGCGTAATCTTTCGGTGATATCTGAGGGTCAAAACTGTTCAGTCAGACCGTGACCATCTGGGGTGGGACGTGACTGTCCATCAAATTAATTAAATAAATAATTAAATACGCCTAAGTTTATAATACATACATATATTTAACTATATAGAATTAAAACTATATAAAAAAAATAAAAATAAATATATATATATATAATATATATATATATATTAAAAAAATATTAGAGATAAAAAATAAAATTAAATTAAAAATTAAAAAAAAAAAAAAAAATATAATATATATATATATTATATATATATTAGAGCTATATCTAAAAAAAAAATAATGATTTAGATTTAAACAACAAAAAAAAAAAAAAAATTACCAATGAGCTATAGAAAAGAGAATACCCATATTATATACATCCAAGACGACATACACTAAGTGAAAAAACCCAAGCGTTAAAGCTTTGAGGACAAAGCTTCCAAAGGTAGAAGCTATGTTATGAATATAATTCATAACATAGATAAATAAAATAAATATTAATATTAAATAATTAAATATTATTTAGGTTAAATAGTCATTAAATTAAGTGAAAAGGCTTTAGACATGCCCATTCACAAAAAGTCACCTACTGAAGTATAAAAGCAGGGTCCTCATTGTAATCTTATATCATCTTATACAATTATATATATTAATAAATTATTATTAAAATACCTCTCGTGTATTTTTAACATTCAAGCCTACAAGATATCAATTTTGTGCTTCAGCATAGTTTTTATGCTACAAATGCAAAGGCTCACTTCCAACAGGTCAAAGCCGAATCTTCCAGTGACAGGGTGAGATCATCTCACTATTTCATTTTGTCCAATTTCTCTCTGTATCAAATATCCAGTGAAGCATCCAACGAATTGTACTTAGAATTACTACTGCTTAATAATAAAACCCTCAGTTGTTGCACCGGTTTTCCTACACTGGGTTTTCCCAGGGACATTTGTCCAAAAATAACTGTGTAGATGCGTGTGATGTTTATTTCTCTCCTGCGTTGTATTTAGTTTCCGCAGTTTTATTTTGGTGTAGTTTGCAGTGTATGTATTTCAGTATTTCCCTCAGAAAACTACAAATAACTTGTTCAATTAATTTAACAAGTAGGTGAAATATAATTAGTTTGTTGGAGTAGGAACCGTGTAGCCGATTTTTCACATTCCCCACTGGAAACTCTTGCCACTTGTTGTTATGGAGTGGAGCGGTGATGCTACTGTTGAAAATGAGACTATGAATTTCCTCAGGTATTGCGTTGCCCCAATGAAACTCCTGACCTCATAAACATTAGTCGGCACCAACCATTTCATGATTGCCTCCATCTTGGCAGGATCTATCTTTAGCCCTCCTCCACCTATCACATTCCCCAGATACACCAAACACTATTGTGCAAACTCACTTCTTGAAATTTGCTAGCAGTTGGTGTTTCTTTAATGTCCCCAGCACCTACATCAAATGTGAGACATGCTCTTCCTAGGTAGCATTGTATACCAGTGTATCATCCAAATAGACAATAACAAATGATTCTATAAAAGGGTGCACTACATCATTCATTAATCTCATAAACATAGTTGGTGCATTATGTTGTTCCTTTGTAGACAATTCTAGGCTATAGAATTGTGCTAAAGAATCTAAGTAAGGGGTGTGCTTGAAAATGGATGATTCAAAGATACAAGCCCTCTTTGATGTTAATAATCCTTAAAAAAATTAAAGAGCATTCAAAGTGTTGATTCCAATATTAACAACGTACAATTCCTTTAAAAGTATTTGGTAGATGAATAAAGGACTTAGGAAATCAAATATTCTTTTTGAATATCTAATCATCTAAATAAGCATAAGTGTATAGAAGAATTTCTATAGCAGAACATTAATACATATGATAATGGCATACATGCAATAATATAATGATACAGAGTAATTAAATTAAACAAATTGTTCAATCAACTTACTCACTAATGAACATAACTTTGTGGTGGGACTTCAGGGAGGTCGATATTCAACCCTACCTTTCACAAATACCCATACAACCTCAAACGTATGCAGAAAAAGGATTATGTAAACACAGGAAAGTACTCACACAATATACAAATGTTGCTAAAGATCATAAACAACACCCTTTGATTATCTTCAAAAGTCAAGTATTACAACAATATTTTAAAGCTTGGTCTGGGTATCAACCCTTCCCCATTCAAAAATAATAGTATATATAGAATGATGAATCTTTTACAAAAAATCCTATCTTCTACAGATTTACAATGAAAAATAAATATTATCCAAAAACTTTTGGATAATTTCAATAACATCCTAACTAAAAATAGAAAGTTTGCTCTTGAAAAATCTTCAACTATCCTTGATATCTGCATTTGACTTCAATGTATACGAGTTTGTTCTATTTTAAATGCTTAAGATTTGGAAATGTGCTGATCTTCTGTCGAATTGTTGCCCTGATAATCATCACTTTATCCAACGAGTTTAACGAGTTGCTCCCATTCATCATCAGTTGGATAATCTAGACCAATCGTTTTTCTGAAAGCCTCATCTACCTCTGTATATCTCTCAAAAGATGGTTTAACTATGAACAAATGTTTGATCTTATAACAAATAACTAGCATTTGCACCAGATGTTGCAAAGGAAACGTCATAAGGCATAAATTGAAGAAAGCAAATAGAGCAAAAAAATACTTTGATAAAGAATAAGAATATATTGAACACTCAAATCAATGCCCCATTAACTAGAACCACTTAGTAGACATTCCATACAAAATGGGCATATGATCCAAGAACATTGGTGCATAAGAGAGTCAATTAGTCAGGTAGCATAAGTATAAATGGTTTCATATATTAAAATCCACAGGTCTAACAAATCTTGCTTAGCCATTTAAGATATAGAAGCTATCTTGTTTAGCCATTTAAAATATAGAAGCTTCAAAACCTTTGTGTATGAGCTATTGTCAAAGCACTGCCCTTGTCCTTTGACAGCTAGAGTATTTACTCAGAACTTGTAGCTCCAGTGCAAACGCAATTACGAAGTGAAATCTAATGAGGGGTATTTACAACACAAATTTAATCAATCCATTTAATCACTAATGTTGTAAATAGATAGAAAGGAACCCTGATAAGTCGTAGCTCACAAAGTTATCAAGCTCCACAGCAATCATATCCGTGAAAATGTTGTAAATCTTTCTGTTTTGAGATATAGATGTTAGTTTGTAACAGAAATTATACTTACTTCCTGTAAGAATTAGCAACCCCTTTTCTTTCTGAGCACTTGAAGCCCATGGACTCGAAGAAATCAAGCACAGATTCTTGAGGTCCTTGATAAGGTCTGTGGATCTTATGGATATCTTGACGAAGCAGATGCCCTTATGGTGAATATGGAAGAGCTTCATTTCTTGCTTGACACAAGGACGTATAACACTCTTATAGCATTGCATACTCAAAATGACAATATTGATAAAGCATTTTGTTACTTCACAAAGATGAAGGAAGCAGGGCTCATTCCTGATACTGTGGGTTGTCGAACTATTTTATATGCATTTTGTATTAGACACATGGTCAGTGAAGTAGAAGTTGTTGTCAGGGAGATGGATGGATTGGGCGTTCATGTGGATGAGTACTCCGAATCAGCTATTATTAGGATGTATATAGATCTGGGGATGCTTGAGAAAGCATGGGCATGGTTTGAAAAGTTCCATCTTGCTGGAGGAGTGAGCTGTGAATGTTACGCTGCCAATATTGATGCATATGGGGAACAGGGTTATTGGTTAGAAGCTGAAAAGGTGTTTAAGTGCAGTCAAGAAAGAGGCCAGGATCAAACTGTATTAGAATTTAATGTCATGATCAAGGCCTATGGGATTGCAAAAGTCCATGACAAGGTTCTGAAGTTGTTTGAAAGAATGGAAGTTCAAGCGGTTTTGCCTCACATATGTACATATGCTTTTGTCATTCAGACATTTGCAAGGTCAGGACTTCTAGATGAATCAAAACACTTTATTACCAAAATGCAGGAAGCAGGGTTTGTGCCTAACTGTTCATCATTTTGTGTTGTTATTGCCGCCTATGGAAGATTGGGTCGAGCTGCAGAGGCAGAGACGATGTTTGAAAAGATGGTTAACGCAGGTGTGGAGCTAGATGTTTTTGTTTATGGTGCCTTGATAAATGCATTTGCTGAAGTTGGATGTGTGGAAGAAGCTGTACGTTACTTTCAAATAATGCAAAATGTTGGTTTTGCAGGGAACTTTGTGGTGTATAGTTCTTTGATTAAGGTTTATAGTAAACATGGTTTTTTGAAGGAAGCACAAGAAACGTACAAATGCATACAGAAATTGGGTGTTGAGCCAGATGCCTTTTTATCAGGCTGTATGCTTGACCTTTATGCTCGCACTGATATGGTGACTGAAGCACAAGAAGTATTCAAAGTCTTGAAGGAAAAGCAGTAGGCAAATGAATTTTCTTTTTCCATGATGTTGTCCTTATAAAAAAAGAATGGAAGGCTTAATGAAGCCACTGAAATTGCAAAGGAAATGTTAGAATCGGGATTTCTTACTAACGTTCTTTCTTTTAATAATGTCATTACCCTGTTCATTGCAGATGGAAGATTGAGAGAGGCTGCTGAAGTTTTTCATCAAATGTTAAAACTAAAGGCTTCACCCAATGAGAATACATACAAAACAATGGGCATTCTTCTGAAGAGAGGAGGCATTCCAAGAGAGGCAGTGGCGCAGCTCAATGTTGCACGTAAAAGTGGGCTTCCACATGGTATTCAGGCCTTCAGAATGACAATCTTTTCTGCAGTGGGGATGCATGCTGAAGCTTTGGAAGCTTGTGATGAACTAAGAGCTTCTGGGTTGGATTTTGATGTGTCTTCTTACAATGTTGTTATATATGTACTTGGTAGTGCTGGGAGGATTAATGAAGCTTACAACATGTTCATGATCATGCAAGCCAAAGGTCTTGAACCAGATACAATTACTTATGCAAGTATGACAATTAGCTATGGGAAGCTAGGGTTGGTAGACGGTGTTAGGAGAATGTTTTACAAAATGAAACAGAAGGGTTTTCAGCCAAACGAATTCACGTTAAAGGTAGTTATAGATGCATATAAAAGTGCTGGGAAGTTTGCTTTAGCTAGATTTGTTAGCCAGGAGAGGGAGTTCATGCATCAGTTGCAAGATCATGGTCACACTATATAAGATTATGCAGACTTGGTTTTGAGCTCCATTTCATGTGCAAAGCTTTTAAAAGGAAGCTGGCATATCCTGTATTCATGTTGTTGTGTCTTTTAACATTTTGTAAAATTGTAACAGGTTATTTTTTTTTTTGTGAAATTTAAATCTATGTTCCTTGTATAGAGAAATTGTGGATAAAAGGGTACTAGTAGTTCTTTTAGTATATAACAAAAATGCAAATAAAAAGACATTGGTCATTCCCTCCTCCAATATAAATTAAGGCTTTGAAAACAGAGGAACATTTGCACATCTTATCTTGACATAGATAGTGTTCCAGTGTTAAATATCTGCTAACTGATCTCATTGCAGGTTGCAGAGATTAAGGATCAAGATATAGTGGTTATATGCGCTGGTTATAATGGACAAATCTCACAATAATGGTCTTGTATTTCTATAACTATGTTCTTGACATATTTAGGAACCTGCAGTTTCATGGCAATTTCCAAATTATTCTCTAGAATAGAGGTGAACTGAAGTCCATCTTTCTATATTCTAAAGAAGAAGGTCCTATCCCAGCTCGGTCAGGGGGTGACGGCATCAGTTCAATGGTCAGGGTGGAAATCTGGGCAGAGTTATAGGCTCTTGGAATTGCCTGGAGGTGCAGAGGAAAAAAGAGACACAAAGAGAATCCTATAATTTGGGTGCAAAGAAAAGAGAGAACCACACAATTGGGCTGCAGAGAAAGAAGTGAAGGAAATGGTAGTCATTGTGTGCATTTGTGTGTTGTTTTTATTGTCATTTTATCAGAATGGGGTTTCAACTTCACAGGATAACTACCTTATAGACTGTGGATCAAAAAGTAACACAACAGTGGGTGGACGGATCTTCACTGCAGATACCCCCTCCTATATATGTCAATTGCCACCAATGAAGGCATCTTTGCTAACACTACAAATTCCAATCTACGGCTTGCTGGTCTGTATTATATATTTATATAAACACTGCAAACACTTTATGCAGTGCACACACTTCATTTTTCTATGTAAATATTCTATTTTTGTATTTTTTTTATGGGTATAGAATGAAATATATGAAACTTCTGTGTTTTGTTATGTTTGTGAGTTCAATTTAAGAAACCTGCCATGAAAGTTTGGATTATAGGTCTATCCTATAACATATTATATATAGATAAAATTCACTTCAATAAAAAATTTATTTACAAATGATAAATTCTAATTTGTATTTATTTTTATGGGTATAGAATGAAATATATGAAACTTCTGTGTTTTGTTATGTTTGTGAGTTCAATTTAAAAAACCTGTCATGACAGTTCGGATTATAGGTCTATCCTATAACATATTATATATAGATAAAATTCACTTCAATAAAAATTT